>JAOWBL010000014.1:791380-809113 GCA_028564865.1 Zenarchopterus dispar
ATATATATATATATATATATATATATATATAGATATATATAGATATATATATATATATATATATATATATATATATATATATAATGAAGAATGAACTGATGCTTATTCCAGAAAACTGTGGAAAAACAGCAGTCAGTGACTATCTTTTGAGAAAGAGGGTGATGCACCAAAGCAGCCACAAGCAGTTAAGTCATTTCATTAAGTGGCTAAAAAAAAAGCCCAACTGACTTACAAACAACACAATTATAGTGGATGGACGGACCTGAATCAAACCACAAATGTCCCAGAGTTGAAGCACTTCTAAGCTAAAGAGTAGCGAGGGACTAATTAGCAATTATTTCCACACTCTTGTAGTGAGTAGATGCTCACCAATGTAAGCTTCTTATAAATACACTGTCTTGACTCCCTTTCTTTTCCCACATTATCATAGTTTATATTCGAGTCACCAACTTTGAGTTCAAGCCCAGCCTTAAGTCCCCAGTATTCAAGCCCAAGTCACTGAAAAAAAATTCCAGTCAAAATCCAGTCTGTTATGAAACTAATGCAGCCGCCAGGTTTTTAGACACATATACAATCCTAAAAACACATTTTAAGCATCTCTAGTCATACTCTTGTTCTCTGTTTTGGTCTTAGTTTTTAGCAGTTTTTTTGTTTAAACTGTTAGAATGTTAACAAAACGATGATCAACGAGATTCTTATTTATCACGTTCTGTCCTTCAAAACTTGCATCTTTCAGTCCACTAAACGGAGAACATTTCCTCTACCACGACGTCCTGACCAGCAGAATTCATAAAAACCAGAGTGAGAAAATGAAGTTATGGTCAAACTATGTGCAATCAAGCAAAACGCTAAAAAAAAAAAAAAAAAAACTGGTGCCAAAGGTCTCTGTGGTCTTTCCCCTTACACCGGATCAGATGTAACTACCGTGCCTGGGGAGAGATTAAACAAGGATCTGCTCCATCGATGGTAAACTGTCTGCGCTGACTGATGGAGTGTTTATGCTGTAAAAAGGAGACCTCAAAGAGAGCAGCATGTCAACATGTCAAGACAATTTAAGGCAATCCCTCCATCAGCTCTTCAGTCACACGCCGTAACTCTATCTGTGCAGTCCAGACCCCTGACACACACGCTGCATGCGTTCCCACTCTGTGGAAAATTTAATTGGCACTCGATTATTTTTCTGGATAGACTGAAAAACTCAGATTCTGCATGATTTGCAAATATAGTTTATGACACAACTTCAAACTCAGGAGCACAAACTTCAGTCTGATTACATTTGAAATGTTTTTAAGAATTTTAAAAATGATTTTAAAGTGTCTTTATACCCCTTTCAGACAGAAGATTGAACCCATAAATGTATAACCCACTAGCCCTCCTCGTATGATTATTGGTGATCCATTAAAATGTGTTCTGCCTGAAACCCAGCAGAGTGTTTAGTGTGTTCTGATCTCGTGATGTGTAACATAAACAATAAAGATCGCTGTACAACGTGCACATAAATAATCATCAAAAATCATCAGAGCAATCATTCAGGAATGTTACAAATATGGAAAAAGAGATGACAGGAAATTGAAGTGACAACAAAATCAGGGAAGTGTCGAGGAGGAAACTTCTCTGATGTCATCAAAAACTCGTCTCACTCCGAGAAAAAGCAAGAAATGCATTAGTGATTAATAAATTCAAGTCACATAGAAAAAAACAAAATTATAATCAATGGGAAAGAGATTCTTATTTCTACAACAGCTGTTAGGAAGATCCGCAGCTGCTGCAGGAAGCACTGCCAGCCCACCTGATGTGCGCTGCAGGAGGGGTCCAGTTAGCCAACTCCACTGACTTAAACAGGCGGTTCTGCTGGTTATCATCAGTTGTGTCCCAGCCTCTCTTGATCCAGTGGGTGAGAAAACTGAAAATATATTGATATGTGTAATTTCCTGTGAGTCAGCGCTTGCTGCCCAGCTCCTGAAGGACTTGTGGCAGTTTGGATTTAAAATTAGGAACGAAGATAAATGTGACAGGAGCAGACGGCCCGCTTCAGAATAAAGAAATGCAAAAAGGAGTCTTAAAGTTGGCTTAATGGGTTTTAAAGGTCTGTCAGAATGCTCCATCTGCTGTTGAGTGGCATCTCTTAATAAAAATGTTTTGAGTCAAAAATTAGCATCAGGACGAAGAAATATGAATGGTTTTGATGGGTCAGCGGTTCCGTCAGTTAGCTCACAGCCATCTGTGCTTCAGTTAACACAATATGACCTAAACCAAAAAAAATAAAGGCTTTGAGTTCAACCCAGATCTCGATTTAAGGTTGATGTTATTTTAATGCCACAACAAACCCTGGTTCACTGGACTGACAGTTAAATCATGGAGAAACTTTAAGTAATTTAGAGCTTCTGTAGTCAATAGAGCTTAAATGAAGTGAATTGTTTTCTGTTTTTTTTTTTGTTTAAAATTGACTTTAGATCCACCAAAACAAACAAACAAACAAATAAGCATATTTATTTACTTTAAGAACCAGATGGTATCTATTGAATCCTGTCTTCACTGCAGCGTTTTAACGGGAGCTGATGTGATGACTTCATTTAAACCAGTCGGGCACTTAGTCTGAACTGTCCTTCAGTGATTACTGACATGAACTTACATTTCATGGTACAGACAAGTTAAACAGACTGATGAGACACATAAGGACATGCGAGCAGCGTTTCCCTGAAAACTTGAACGTTAACTTTCACTTTAACCAGGCGCTGGAACTATTGACACTGATGGAGCTGGTAGTACATTTAACCTTGCTGTTAATATCATTTGTAGCCCAGGCTGTAACTCAGTATCCGTTTCTGTGTTTTTGTCTGCGTCCATTTTTCAGTGTGATGATTCTGGTGGATAAATGTTGTATTATAAAAGTATGGATATGTATGTGAGATTTCAGCTTCAGGTTAAACCCTCCAGGTGCTAACGAGAGTTGAGCAGGGTTCCAGAAGTCATGTGACTTTTTACGTCAAATAAGTGTTTAAAGCCAGGATAAACTCTAACCCTTTCAGCAGCCAAGCACTTTGCCTCGGGAGTTTTTATTAAGTTAAAATGACTGACACTTTCATTCAGATGGTCAGTCAGTCTTCTGTCAGTTAAAACAACACGGTGATGTCCGGGAGCGCAGGTTAAAGTTGGACCTCCATCATACACTGAAGTTCTGAGAGTTGTCTTCCCAAACAGTGAAGAGAAAGAACATGTTGGAAACATGTCCATGGCAATTTGTAGCCCCTGATGGGAAAAGAGTGAAAACAATGGGCAAAAATACAAGTTTCACATTTTCTGCAGGTAAGTTGTGAGTTTGATAAAGATAAAGCTGGTAAATAAACTGCATACGGACCCAGTCAGATTTGTTAGCAGCTCTGCGTTAAACAAAATGCATCGCTTAGTCCACATATATGATATAAAACAATATATAATCAATTTTCAGTAGCCTTACTCACATTACCTGAACTGATCAAACAAATTGATGTTTGTTTCTGTTTTACGCTGATGAAATCAAGAGATCTGTCTGAGAACGTCTGTACGGCCGTAAAACAAAAACAGTTCATTTAAAGGCTACAAGTCTTCTGCCAAACATGTTGAAATCCACATTTCAACAGTTCGTAAAGAAACTTCACAGTTATAAAACTGTTAATGTAGCAGCCGGGATGTGTTGCTGGGACTGTGAAATCTTGTGCAAACTGTGAAAACACACGACAACAAGAGATTATCATGGTGTTTTAGAGCAACGTCTGCCAAACAGTGTAGTGAAACTAGGGAGGAACTGAGGTGGAAGTTTCGGGGTTCTCAGCAGGAAAATGTCCTGATGCAAACAAACAACAGCACAAACAAATACTGCCGTTCAGAACCCACTTCCAGTAGAGGGAGAGTGGCTGAAATTACAATCATATACAGGAAAGAGGCTTTTAGATGGTTACAAGAAATGTTTAGAAGGAGTCATTGTTGTCAAACTAAAAAAAACACACTTATACATGTTCACTGTAAACAATTGTATATTTTTTGCATTCAGAACCTCAAACACAATGCACACAAAGCTGTGAATAGACACATTATCGATGAAAATGTAAATACACAGTATTATGGGTATTGTTATTATGATCATATTCTCATTTTATAAGAAAAAGCTCTAATCTCTACTCCATAAAAAAATGGTATAGCATTCCTCAGTTATGTAATTTTAGCAGATAAACTGAAAAAAATGAACAGAATCAAACAAAACAGAGTGCTTAAAGGCACACAAAATAAAAAAAAACAACAGTTTTGTCTTTTGTTTGTGTTTTTAGTAGGCTATATATTAATTATAAAGCTGAATTATTCAGATTCCGTATCTTTAACTCCAACAAATTTATAATCTTGCAGAATTTTCTGTACCTTTGAAGTAAGCATTACTATGTGCCACCAATTTCAAAAGAGTCTTACCATCCAGATGTGTTTACTCCGCACCGTAAACCAGCTGGTACGAACAGAGCTGAAGACGCTTGGTTGAACACTGAGCTTTTGTACTGTCTCCCTGTGGCATTTTGACTAAAACTTGACACAAATACAGTATGTTTCTCAGATTTAGGATGAACAATCTAGGTTACGCTCTGGTCACTGAACACTAGACGAGCGCTATACACTTGCTAGGATCCTGGAGGGCTTATGGGAGTTTGCCCAATGAGCTCACATGTGTTTTGTGGACTTGGAGAGGGCATTCAGCTGTGGCTGTTGGGGTACTTGTGGTGGGTGCTCCGAGACTATGGAGTACTGGGTCCGTTGCTACAGGATATCCAGTCCCTGTACAAATGGAGTGATCGCATTGCTGGTTGTAAGTCGGATTTGTTCTAGGTGAGAGTGAGACTCTGTCAGGGCTGCCCTTTATTACTGATTCTATTCAAAACCTTTACGTACCTAATTTCTAGGTGCAGCCAAGAAGTAGTGGGACTCTGGTTTGGTGGCCAAAAAGATTCAATCTCTGCTTGAGATGATGTGGTCCTTGTTGCTTCATCAAACCCTGACCTTCAGCTTTCCTTGTTGTGGCTCGCAGCCGAGTGCGAAGCGTTGAGGACGAGATCAGCACCTCCTAATCTGAGGCCATAGTTCTTATTTGGAAGAGGGTGGAATGTCCTCTCTGACTAAGGAACGAGGTGCTGCATCAAGTGGAAAAGTTTAGGTGTCTCTGTCTTTTGCTGACAAGTGAGGAAAGAATGGAATGAGATATTGACAGGTGGATTGGGGTGTCATGTGTGGAAATACAGACTCTATATCAATCTGTTGTGG
The DNA here is from genome assembly GCA_028564865.1 of Zenarchopterus dispar. Taxonomy (NCBI): domain Eukaryota; kingdom Metazoa; phylum Chordata; class Actinopteri; order Beloniformes; family Zenarchopteridae; genus Zenarchopterus; species Zenarchopterus dispar. The sequence continues at coordinate 796,661 of JAOWBL010000014.1, forward strand.
TGTGGAGAGAGTTGAACCTAAAGTCTAAGCATTCAGTTTAGCGATTGGACTATGCTCCTATCCTCACCTACATGTATAGTCACGAACTACACCGAGTGACCGAAAAAATGAGACTGCGGATACAGGTGCCTGACATGAGTTTCCTCCACAGGGAGGCTGGACTCTTCCTTAGAGATGGGAGGATTAGTTCAGTCATCCCGGAGACTCGGAGTAGAAAATCAGCTTTTCCACATTGAGAGGAACCAGTTTAGATGGTTTGGATCCTCCGGGCATGCTGGAGAGATTGTATCTGCGGGGGAGATGGGGAACTCCTTGGTGTTCTGAGGAGGTGGCTGGGAAGAGAGTGATCTGAGCCTGGCTGCTTAGGCTGATGCTCCCGCAACCTGATTCCAGATGGGCAGAAGTTCATGGATGGATGGATGACACAAACATTTCACTAAGACATGACTGTCAACTTTTGAGGGAAAAAAAGGCATAATAGGTCTTCTTTAAAGTTCACCTTCATTTGTCTCATCCGTCATGTTGATATTGCTCTCTTGGCACAGTAGCAGCCCACTCCTGCTAGTGTAACTAGTGATGGTAACTAGTGAAAATAAAATATTATTATTATTATTATTATTATTATTATTATTATTATTATTATTATTATTATTATTATTATTATTATTATTATTATTTCCCTGCAATGGGCTAGGATTGGCTCCAGCAGACCCCCGTGACCCATTCATTGGAGTCAACGGGTCTAGAAAATGGATGGATGGAATATTGTACTATTTTTCTGAGAATTACATTGGACAGGGAAGAAGTTTTTTTTTTTCCCCGATACAGAATCTTCATTTCATGATATAAAGACCTCTTTTTTCAGTGACCAGGAAAATCAGGTCATGTATTTATTCTACAATTTGGTTTTGATTTTACCTCATAAGTTGTAAAATTGGACTGTAGCGTTCTTGTGAGGAAATGGACCTCTGTTGGACAAATGGCGATGTACTGGAGGGGTTGGTGGGAGAATGGGATCATGGTTGGTTAACATTTTGTAAATGCAATTAGAATGACTTGCCTTACTAGTTTTACTCTTGTAAACACTGTATGCACTTGATACGTACAGCGGGCCTTCTTCTTCTTCTCTGAAATAAGGAGGCAAGAGGGAGTTGTGGTGAAGTTCAACCAGAAAACTGGAGTTCAGCTTCACTGTCAGCTGCAAGTGATATGTCACAACCGACCATATAGCCATCAACGTATAACTTTTATTCACTCCAGGTTAAATATACTGAGATGTGAGTCGTCATTCAAACATTTTATTTGTAGCATTCACCAAATAAAAACACAGGACGCTGTAAACTGAAAGGAACTGGTTTTCTGGTGAACACAGAAGTGACGGTGGCTTCTAATGGAATGACATTTTTGACAATATTGCCAATCTGGATGGGATTTTGAATCCTCATTGCGTGATACATGAAGAAATGGGTTCTTTTTTCCACAAAGAGGTTTCCAAGCTAGACCTCTAGCTTTCCAATGTTTTCTCTCACGCTCTGCTATCCCTGATTCTCCCCCTGGAAGTCGGGGTGCTCAGGACTCTTCCACAAAAGCCACGGGGTTATATTTACTGCATGTAGACACGTGAAGGTCAGACATGTAAAGCGCCCCTGATGCATTTGCCAAATGGCAGCTCTCGGCTCGCGCCGTTCCTGCCAGACGTCTGTGAGTCGCGGATGTCATCTCAACCACCAGGGTCTTGTATACGCCTCTGCAGAAACAGCCACAGTGAGAATTCAGCGAAACTTTGGGTGGTGACAAAGAGTGGTCTGTGCCGGCACGTTAGGGGAGATAATAAAACAAGTACAGTAACAGAGCTGCACTGGTGGTGCGCCAACAGAAAGAGGGAGAAAGAAGAAGGAGGGGAAACTATGAATCTGGAATTTGTTTTGGAGAGGAATTCTGGAATGAAAAGTTTTTTTCCTTCTTAATTTTTAGTTTGGAAGCCCCTCCCTGTTTCAAATCATTTAAAGCTAGTTCTTCAAAAGGAGTGGGCATTGAGAATAAATTACCCAGCATCCTCTGAAGCACAAGTAAATGACTGTCCAACTATCAGAGACTTCCAGTTGTATGTGTGAATAGCACCTTCATGATCACCACGTTTTCATAGCAACGCTGTTAACTCGATAAATCCTTGGAAGTCGTTTTCTCATGGTTTCAAAATGTGAGGAGCGTTATCAAGTAGTTGACTGCTGTTTATTGTTCTCAAGGTATCGAGTTCTGATATTTGTTTATTATCATTATTTTAGAAGTGACGGGCGGGTGCTGAGAACAGTGTTTGAAGCAGAAGGTGACGGTGTCTTTTGAGCCACCTGTTTCTGGACTTGTAAAAATTCAGATGCCATAGTTCACACTCACCTGCTGCAAGAAGTGAGTGGTCTGTCTGAGCCCAGGGAGCGTCATGGACACCAGAGAGGCCACATCTAAGTTTGACTGTTTCAGGGACGATGGAGGACAGGCTGATCTGAAGCACTGAGGCAGAACCTGAAAAAGCCACAGTCAATTTAAATCCGGCAGTTTGGTTTGTTTTTCAGTTTCTGTTAATTGCTTTTCTGAATCAAATTGGCAATACATGATGAAAATGTTTTGTTTAATGCAAATAAAACAGAATATTAAATTGCACAAAAGCTTTTCAAGCAAGTGAGACTGTCATAACCACAGACTTTGACCTACTTAAAAGAAGTTTAAGTTGATTTTTCAGCTAGTGTGAAAATATCACATCTCAGTATGGACCACAACAACAAATGGAAACCCTGAAAGAGATGTCGCCTTGATTTATTCTTTTGTTTTGAGAGGGTTTTTTTCAATCCATCTCAAAAGAAAAAAAATTCTACCACTTTCAGAAGAATTTTTTTTGTCTCCACATCTTGTTTTTATAATTTTTTTTTTGTTAAAATTAAAATTCTCTGCCTGCACCATGCATCGTTTCTGAAATCTATGCCATGCCATTTTTGAAATGCAGACTTTTGGCCCCTAAAGTGATCTATATAGCATCACTGTGTCATTAAGATGACTTGTTTCAGGCTTTTGACAGCACCAAAACAAAGACAGAGTACAACAGCTCCCCATTTTACCATTTCAGTACAGATCTGGTCATCACAGCTGCTTTTGGAGGGTGGAGTCACCCGCATGACCCCCAACCCCCTCCTCAGTGTCGTCACTAACTCTTTACACTTTCTACCATTTCTGTGGTACAATGAATGCTACAAGATGTGAAGTTGGTTGAATATAAAGATGGAGAAGCTGGATAATTCTTCTGTCCATGGTGTCGCTGTACCCCACACATCTGTACCCTTTACTGGAGGACATATTGCCAGATTTAAGTGGCCCCAAACCAAGTGCATTATGTTATAAATATCTGGAGCTGGAAGTTGCATTGGACTGAAATGTATGGTCTCAAACTCAGAACATTCAGTTACTTTCATTAAATGTCAGTTTGACTAATTAAAATCTTTGAGTGCTATAAAGACTTTTTACCTCTGTAAGAACTGAAGAATGTGTTCATGTGTTTTATGGAGAAATAACAATGTTTAAAAGGTTGGTCAAAAAATGAACTGAGAGGTTCATCATATCTTTTTCAGTCTTCCACACAGGGGATTTTTATCACACGGGTGAATAAAGATAACGAAAAGATGGAGCTCCATGGTTTAGCAGCGGAGTGTAAACCCTGCAGGAATCTGATACAAAGAGGCACATAAGCTCTTTGTACACATGCACGCTCACATGAATGCATGCAGCTGATAGCTTTAACATCTAACGTCCAGCTTTGGTTTTTACTCTCTTGGCTTGTCCTGCAGGGTTCCTGAAATAGATACTGCAGAGCCCAGAAGAGGGCGAGATTACTATGTCAAAGGTAATCTTTTAGTTTCTCTGATCTGCTCCAAACATTGAATTTGATTTTACCACTGATGGCTACAAATGTTGATGAGGCTATAAAATTCTGAGATCTACCTGTAAATGCCACCTTTGTAACCCAGAGCGCAGGTCTGTAACTGGTTGCTGCTTGGCTGCAATTCTTCTTCATTTTTCTCCTGATCACTGCTGCTCGCTGAGCTGCAAATGTATTATTAGGGTGTATTTATAGCACAGGAGTATGCAAGTCCTGCACATCAACAATGAGCTGACAGGGTCAGTTTGTTCCACAGCACAGTAAAGTCTGTCTGTTCTCATTAACCACACAGTGTGATACAAAGTGGCGTCACTCATCAGCTCTTTACAATATCCATTTTGCAATATCACAGTATCAGCTACAGCTACCTTTATTAATGATCTGTCACTCCCTTGTGTATTTTGCATCATGACAGCAGTGCACCATGTCTGCTTCCACTATTTCTTTTTTTCTTCATGACCAAAAAAAAAAAATGCATATGTATTCTTTATATATCAGTATATATATCTCACAAAACCCTCTCAAATTTATTCCCTGCTTTTAACCCACTACTAGTTATACTAGCAGGAGTGGGGAATAGTCAGGGGCTAATGGTGGCAAGACACAGTTCAGAATTGAATCTCAGTCCTCCATCCCCAGATTCAATCTGTAACCACTAGACCACCACCTAAAGGTGCTGCTGGGATTTGAACCCAGGGTCTCCTGTTTACTAGACAAGTGCTTTAACCAACTAAGCCACAGCACCACAAAAGTAGATAAATGAAGTGAGACAGAAGACAAAGTGATAAAAAAAATTGAATTTAACGATCGTTGCCTTTTTTTTCCAGGCAGAATTTGAGAATAACTGGTGTGCTCAAACTCTCAACCAACTCTCAAATGTCAACAAAAACAAATATCAGCTGCGACTTGAATCTCACTCTTATTGTGGATGTCAAGTTTCAGGGCCCAAAGTTCAAATTTGTTAGTATTTCTCAATTGGTCCTCCAACAGGGAACCTATCGGAGTGAGAACACCCACCAGCTGGTTTTCACCAAGTCCCATTAAGTTACTGGTGGAGCTAACTGGTAAATTAAACTTTTGCCTAGCCTGTCAGTAAAATAGCAAATACAATTTCCTTGCAAATGAATGATTTAAGTGATTTGTTCAATTTTCAAACAAAAAAGTCCAAGTCTTTAACTGTTGATGCCAAAGCTGTTAGAAACCCCTCTTTTTTTCAGCTGCAGCCATCTGCACTGTTTACATCCAGATCACTCAGAGACTCTCCCTGTGAGGATCAACGGATTTGATTGGCTCCCTGTGACTTTTGGGTTCACTGAATGAGCTACAAAAGATGGTAACTAGATGCAAAGTAAATTTAAATTTGTTAACGGTTCACATTTGAGCTAAATCAGTTTAACAGCATGCAGATCAAAATCAGCTCAGATCTCTGTGGCTGATTACAAAACCTGTCGTTCATTTGGGATTTCTTTCCTCAGAATAGACAAAGCCAAGTTTTCTTCACTTAGATATTTTTGGTTTCTGTCCTTCTAACTGTGTTTTGTTACCTAATGAACTGCTGATTTGACTGAGTGTTTTTTCTTGCCCCGTAGCATCATGGTTTTTGTTTCTCTTATTATTAAAGTTCTGAAATAAAGCAGAATAAAGAGTATCACGCACAAGCTGACACTTTTAGAAGTAAAAAGGGGAGGAGGTTCCTGCCCTTACGCATTAAAAAAACACTGTAGTGTCACATTGAAGACCTGGAATTAGTAAAATGATTTATTTAAGTATGTAAAGGGACTGTCTTTCTTATTTAAGCAGGTGCATTCAAAAATTGCATGCTGCTACTATTACAACAGCATCAGTCTGTATTACCAGATTCTGGGTGCTCATCTGGTGTGGATGCAGTCCTGATCTGACACCAGCTAACATCCTGAAACCTGAAAACAGTCCAAATCAAACAACCATCATGCTGTGAATCGAAAATCACAAGGAAAGCTGAACAAAAATTCACAAAGAAGGAAGTGTTTCAAAATGAAACAGGAAGTGAAACAAAACTAAAACCAAACCCAAGGAAATCCAAAAGTAAGAACAAAGACATTTAAAAAAGATTATACGCCATGGCAACAATGACAAACTCCTTCATCTGTCAAGCTGTAGGATTACGCGGCATTTTACTACTATTGAGAATTAGGCAGCACGATTGTCAACCTCCTGGATGAGGTGGTGTGATGCTCGGGGGCTGCGTAGCATGCAGATGAATTTCTGCATGAGCTTCTTTCACAGATGTCACGAGTGTTCACCAGTAACACACTCCTCTGGCTGCACAATTGTAGTGAACTCTAAATGCAGTGCTGGTCCGTCTGTTGAACAAAATGAAAAAATAGAAGACAAAAAAAAAAGACATTTGGTTGCAGAATATGTGAAAAACAAAGTGCACGGGCTTAGTTAATCTGTTCCTCTGTATCAAATGGCTCAGCAGGCATGATAACACAATAAACCACAATAGCTTTAGTGTGTCATCGACAAACTCGCGGCACAGCTGCTCTCAGTCTGTATGGAAAAGTCTCAACGGGGTTGACTCATGCAAAATGTATTAACCCCTCTATAAACACACATCAAAGCAAACTTTCTTACGTGCATGCTCTCATACCCATGCCTGGAGCAAAACGTTTTCACCTGGGCAGAAACATATTAAAAATGGAGTGATCACTTTTACCAGCTAAGTGTGAGGATAAACATGCCTTATCACCAGTGCAAGTGTGAGCAAACAGAAAGGCTCAACTCAAACAAATATATGTTTTCATCTACAACACATCCATAGATGCGCACACACACACACACACACACCCACACACACACACACCTCTTTCACTTACAGAAGTGTCTGTGCATGCAAACATGCATCCACCATGCAATATTGATTACATTTGCTGCATTACAGCCAGACATTAAGCCCCCGAGCTTCACAGCGTCCAGAAGCGACACCTTAGACCGGCATTTAATTTTGAGTGGCGGCAGGCGTTAGAAAAACACATGATGTAGCCAGTTGTTTTGGAGGGCAAATGGAACAGCCATCATAAAGGCTGGTTTTATTAGCTGTTGCTTGATTTGTTCCTGCAGCCTGCAGAGCGAGCTGCTAAATCAATGCGTCCAGCTGTTCTCCAAGCTCGCTGGGGCTCTCTGGGCTCACAGCAGGTGTACGGTCTGCTCGGTCCAGTTACACACACCCGCTCACATAACAAATAATAACGGCCTCCACACACGGCCCATCCATCACTGTTATGGGCCAGCCAGGGAGACTGATGCTCACACAATCATGCACGCTAAGAGACTGCAAGAGTGTGTGTGTGTGAGAGTGTTAAATGCAGAGCACAGTTGTGGAAACACACAGTGACAGGAATTCCTGCTCATATATATGGCACATATTATATGTGCAAACATTTCTACACAAGTGAGGACCCTTGTTGGATTTCCTAATTCCTCACTCATACCTTTACCAACACCATTACATACTTGAACTCAACGCTTACTTAACCTTGCAACCCAATCTCATGACAGAACGTTTATCGGTCCGTAGTGTAAAACATCGCAGTGGAGAGTAGAAATTAGGAAGATTATTGCATTTCTCTGACTTATCTCTGCATAAAAAGATGGAGTCGATGTGTGATTGAGTCCGACATAGCAGCACTGACTTCTATGCCGGACTCCGCAAGACTTTCATCGAGGTTGCCAGTTCTAGCAAGAGAAGTAAGAAACCAAAACTCTGAGAACAAGGCCAAAACAAGTGACCCAACACCACAAAAAAAAAAAAAAAAGAAAAAAAAAGATGTTCAGGTGATCTGCTGATTTTATGAATCTGTTACAGTTTCTATTGTAAGGATGCTCTGAACTTAAAACTGGACAAATTATGCTTTTCTGCATTTTCTAATTGATCTGCTGACTTATTGTGATTATTTATCATCTTAAACAGGAAGAAAAAAATATGCTATGGTGTAGTCATCCTATGCAGAAAATACTTGGAGTTCAGGGTGTTGAGAAAACTTCCTTCAGCTTATCTTTTCTAACATTGACTCTCTCTGATGTCAATCAGGAAAATGGAATAAATTTATGGTACTTGGTTTTTTTGTGGCATTTCATTGTATTTTTATGAACGAGGTCCAGTACAAGTTGGATTTGAAGAGAGAAACTGTAAGTTAACGCTGTTCCAGCGCTAGAAGCTTTTGAAACTGTCTGCATTGTCTTGGCAACCAGCATTGTTTGCATTTTATGGTACATGCTGTGGGTAAAGTCACCATAGTTCCTGAGTCACATGCTTTTATGCGTGCAAGAGAAAATCAAATCGATTCTCTTCAAAGCATGTCATGGAAAAAAAAATGTTGTTGCAGTTATTGGTAACTGTGGAGTCAAAAGTAGTTTGATGGTAGTCAGTGTTTGACCAGCAACAGGAAGTGGTGCGTTTACGAGTCGTTAGTCCTGCCTACTGGCCAGCCTCCAGGAATTCATCCTTTGTCATTAAGAAATACTTGCAGGTTTTTAGACTTAAGCTGCGTGCTACTCTAATCATATACCGGATATTTAAATCAGATGGCCTTAAAAGGTCACTTTAATATTAGTATTACCACGATGACAGCCTTTTGAAAGCTTTCCTCATTTGTATTAAACTCAAACTGATCTAAAATACTTTCCCTGAAGACACTTTTGTGGTGTATTATTTATTATTTAACGTGTAGTATTTCACTCAGGATCGCTAGTCTTCCATATTCACCTTCCCTTCTTCCCTTCCCTTCTTCCATATTCACCTTCCCTTCTTCCCTTCCCGTTCACTGCTCTCTTATTCTCTTTGTCCTTGTCACAAAAGAACACCTTACCTGGATGATGTTGCCATCACCATGCTTGACTGCAAAATTGGTGTCTATGAGGAGATGCATAGATTTCCTCTTCTCACGTCAGTGGCCATTCAGTGGTCTGCTGTGCTACTGAACACATCATGTGCTGCAAAGATTCTGCCTCTGTCCTCCAGATAAATATTCGGACATAATCCTGTCTAGCAGGTCAAAACAGACTTTTCTTGACCTTGGTTTGTTTTCTCACATACTCATAATCAACCTTGAGACCATATGGGACAGGTGTTTTTTTATGGTTTGAATATGTCCTTCACTTCCATTAAATAAACTTCAGCCAAGTTGCAGTAGCATCTCAAGAAGCACATGTGCGAGCAGGATGAACCAGAGGTCAGTTACCTACGTAAATGGGCGGTTTCAGTGTTTTATTTAACCCTTGCCAGAAACCTGCTTTTACTTTTTCATTGCAGAATACTGACCAAAGATTTGTGAGAGAAAAAGTTGTCTGTTTTGAGTCTGAAACACAACACTTGGAAGAATCTGAAGACATTAAAAAAAAACACAACAGGATCCAGACTGAAACGCATACACCCAGCATATAGTACACAAGCACATACACACATGCACTCGAGAATCAGATCAATCATAGTTATGGCTCTGCTCCACTCTCAACCTGCTCCTTTTAAAACAATTAAATGACAGCCTGAGGTGGAAGATGAAAAATGTTTCCTGTGTTTCTGTCACCAAAGTGTCCTGTGCTGCTTCTGTGGTGTTTAGGGGAAAGAAATGTTAAAAGTGTAACTAAAAATATGCTTTATTATTTCTTGTGGGATCATGTTAACCCTTTATTTGGACATAATACAACAAAAAAGGAAACTTTTCCAATTTTTTTCCCCCACTTGTGTCATTAGAATACTTTGAGGTTGGTGGGTTGGAGAGGAAAATGTAAAAAAAAAAAAAAAAAATCTAAATGAAAGCAAAAACATATAATCTGCATGGCTAAAATACTACAGATGAAACCTAATTTGCCAGCAGCTGGACTATGGCACAGCTAAAAATCAATCTCATAAAAAGCTGAGGTTCCACATCTGGTGTAACTCAAAACTAGAGGGGGAGGTGATTCAGCAGGTGATGGCAGCACACAGTACTAAAGAATGGGAGGAGAAAATGGAGAAGGACAGAAAGTAAAAGTAATGGAGGAATGACAATAAAAAGGACAGGAGAGGGAAGGAGAGACTGGGGTAAGCAGATAAGAGAAGAGAAAATCAAAGCACTGAGAAGAGTTGAGCGAAAAGAGAGAAGTTTATTGAAGAAAGGGGTTTATCAAAGAGGAACGAGAGAATAGACAAATGTAAAGGAAAAACAGAGGAGGGAAGCAAGGGGCAAGAGGATGGACAAGACTGATGAGAAGAGAAATCCTAAGGAAAGGAGAGGTGATGAAAGTCTGGAATGTAAGACAGAGGAAGAGGAGGAGGAGGAGACACTACAAAGTTTATCGCTCTTTTTTTAAAAACTGTAGACTGAGCTTCCTTCCCACCCAAACAGAAGTGAGGATAAAGGGCGGACGGCCATGTCAAAACCAGTAACATTTTCTCAAGTGGACTGTAATGTAAGTGTGTATATTTATGTGTCTGTGACCAAGCTGCAGAAAAGCAACTGCTCTGCTGAAAGGGATATATCTGCTTCAGTTCTCAACAGCTGGTCCCTGCAGTTGCCTCTTCCCTCACATGGAAGGGCAACAATCACCAAGTGTGTACACGCATTTGTGTGTAAGACATGAAAGAGGAAAACGGCAACAGGCAACACTTGGAAATGTTCGGTACCTCATAAATCACTGCTGCGCGGTGCACGTCTTTAACACAGCAGTTTGTGTGTGTGTTGGGGGAAAGTGTGATTTGTTCATATCTATTTTCAAGCCACTGTTACTGAATACACTTAAAACGTTTTCTCATGTGTGTGTGTGTGTGTATGAAGACCCAAATGGAATCCTTACAACTGGTTTATTTTGATTTATATTTTAATTCCTTGATCAGGTTATGGGATATATGTAGCTGCATTTGAATTCTCAGGACATTAAAGTTTCAGTATCTGCACTTTCAGCACATTGCTGGACACACCCAAGTGGGAAACGACGTAATGTGCACAGTGCATGTAATCCTTTTAAATATCTGCAATTTTAATGATTGGGACAAGTAAACATGCTGAAATTCACATCTGACATTTAAGTTTCCTTAACAAGAATGGGATGCCTGGTCCACTTCAATACCAGTTTTCTTTACATGGTGATATATTATATTATGTCTCCAACGCTAGTCCTGTCACCTAGCAACATTAACAGTAGTAAATTCTCATCCGTCTTGTAAGATGAAGCCAGAAATGTCCATTTCACTTGTGTTTTTATTCTACACAGCTTTCCACAGGAATTGACTTGAAGACGCTTTATCACCTTAGTTTCTTTAATCTTCAGTGAAGAAAGAATCACAGTCAAAGTAAGTAATATTCATGTGTCACGTCTCCCGTAAACACCATCATCCAAACACCAGTCACAACATGAATCTTAAGTGATGTTAGACTGTAAAGGTTCCACTTTATGCCACCTTCTGAGCCAAGAGAACATGGTTGCATTTGGGGACTTCATCAGGAGAAATCTTTGAAAAAGCAAATGTTAGGTTGCACTGCTGGGACACAATCAGCCTTCAAACACAGCTTTCAAAAGGATGAGGTGTCTGAATTGGGACACAGCTCACATAGTGGCTTATTTCTTTCTCTGTTAATGGATTTTTCTTTATTTTAATCAACAGTGCTACCATTAACATATTTGAAGCATTAAGCTTCAGTGAAACAGCTGACACTGTGCTATTTGCCTTTGTATACTTACGGTTTTCCCACAGAAAGCACAAGCTGGGTCCACTGCAACCCCTCCAGAAACATCCAAGGTGCGCTCTGATTGGCTGGCTTCAGTTCAGTGGCCTTTCTACATCAGCTCTGCTAGAATCATCGATTCTCCATGCTAACAAATAAAGCAATTCAAGCCCCGGTAAAGGTACAAACTGCTCTATGCTTTTGTCTGCATTCATGGATTTTGCTGATGCATGGAGAGACACTGTGCTGTGTGTAGTCGTAAGACTGATTAAATATTTTAACAGACAGTGTGACTTTTGCAGCTTTTGCCGGGTGAAAGGGAGGGTTACACCCTGGACAGGTCACCAGTCCATTGCACGGCCACATGCAGACAAACACACACACGCAGACACAACTATGGGCAAATTATCCTGGCAAACATGTTTTTGCACTGTGCGGGGAAGCCAGAGTACCTGCAGAAAACCCACACAAGCATGAGGGCACATGCAAACTCCACACACAGAAGCTCCTGCTGGAATTCAAACAGTGCTGCCCTTAATGTCCACGGGACATGCAGAAATATAAATGATTGTAGCACTTGTAAACACAGAGAAACATCATACATAATGGATGTGTACCACACTGGGAAACTCTTGTCTTTTGATTTTCTGAGGTCTGTGATGTGAGAACCAAAACCAAGAATGAAACGCTCAACAACGCTAACTACGATTATTTTCATGTTGTACTAATATGCATTATCAAATTAAACTGCTTTATTAAAATTTGCATCACATCTATCTATCTATCTATCTATCTATCTATCTATCTATCTATCTATCTATCTATCTATCTATCTATCTATCT
>JAOWBL010000014.1:809213-824141 GCA_028564865.1 Zenarchopterus dispar
GATAGATAGATAGATAGATAGATAGATAGATAGATAGATAGATAGATAGATAGATAGATAGATAGATAGATGTAGGTGGATTTTGATTTTTACCCATACACATACACACACACACACACACACACACACACAATGTATGATGGACTACACCTATTCAGCATTACAGTGCGATAAACACCTGGTTGATGACGGAAATGGACTGCCTGTGAAGAATGTTTACTACATGTTGCGTTAGGTGATCATGAGGCTTTAAATTTCTTGTGACTCACAACTTGGCTGAATTTCATGCCTCAGTTAAGACCATCTCAGTCCGTCGTCTTTAGAAAACTTAATAAAAGAGGGTAAAAGTCTGATGTACCACTCCTCTAGTTTCAATTTTTGGTTATGCATTTATGGTTACAATATCAGAACTCTGACAAATTTTATGAGATAATAAGCCCAATGATCACAACAAAATACATGAAACTGGATTGGATATGAGCAGGTAGTCAGAGCTATGAAGACTGCAGCAAAACTAGATGATTCTTTTTAACATGCACTGGTCCAGCTTGACAGAAGTCATGCAGAATGATTTCAATGCTCTTTTCAGGTCTCATTACCCAACACAAAACACATGTAAGCAGGAGAGAATGCCACTGAGTCACAGGTCTTATCGCCTCTCGTATTTAACCACAGTGAGGCTATTTTGTTCCTTCCCACAGGTGTTAGGAGTTAATGCTGCCGGTCATGTGACTCTTACTTGGCTTTGGTCTGTCAGGATGCCGCAGAATCTTCAGGGCTGTGAACAACCAGCCCCTCTGCCTTCATCTGAGTTTGAATATCAGTGTGAACATCTCACACAGGACGGCTGTGCAACAGCACTAGCTGCTCACAACGCGAGTCATGGGGTCATGCTTTGATTGTTTTCCTGTTTTGGAAAAAAGTGTCTGGTAAATGTAATGTAACATAATAATGGTTCAATATACGAGAGGTGAGGCTTAGCCAATGCAAAAACACGTCCAGTTTGAGTCTTTGCATATCAGGCTTCACTATTAGGTCAAAGTTGAAGCTGCATTGATGTTTGAAAGTTTTGAACCATCCGGTCAATTTTCAAATGAGGCAGTGATGAATTTCATACATCAAACTCAGTTCAAAGCTTTAAAATAACAGCAAATTTTGCTATATTGAATTTTGCTGGATTTATTGGCAAAAAAAAGATCTCCCAAACCACTCCAGGAGTCTCCCACAGTCCAAAAACATGTATTTCATATTTCAGATTAATTGGTGAATTTAGATTCCCCATAGAAATGAATGTGAATATGTTCATTTGCCTGCATGTGACCCTGTGATGGACTGTCAACCTGCCCAGGTGCCCCATGAGAGCTGCAACACATCCCTGTGACCCTAAAAAGAAATCCTCTCATGCATCTTAGCATTTAGAACTTGTTAATATCAAAAATTCTGTAATGCTTCTGTCTAATCAAAACAGAAGGCTTATTTGACCACTATGATTACTAGTGATGTTTTTGCCTCAAAGTATTCAGAGATCGGGCATAGTAACGATATTGTTAGAAGTGCCAAGGCCACAAAATGCCATCATGCTCAGAATGGACTTGGAGATCTACGCTCTCTACATGCCTTTCTAGTTCTCAGCTTAGCTGCTGTGTACAGATGTACACCTTCCTTAAGGTCAGAAATGTCATGACAGCATCATGGGATGTAGTGTGAGGAGGATCACAAGCGGGAGAACAAGACGCTGCAGTGGTCATGAAACAAGACTTAAGTAACCAAAAACACTGCTAAAGCAGGTAATCTAAAAGATAAACAAACTAAAGGACAAACAAGAAGCCCAAAAAACCCACAACAGGAAAGAAAAAGAAACAGGCAGGGAAAAGGGGAATGATGGCTGAAACACAGATGTGGATAATTGGGAGGGGTTGGATCATGGGAAGTCGAACCAGAACTGTAAACATTTCAATAAATACTTTCAAAATAAAAGAGTAAGTCAAACAAAACTAAAACGGGAGACCCAAGAACCCTAAAGTACAAAACATTGAGATTTTTTTAAACTAATTTGGTCTGTTTGTTGTTTTTTTGTTTCATGAAAGCAACACAGAACATGAAACATAAAATGAAAATGGAATGTATTGTTTAAAATAAGTTTAATAACCGTGCAAAGCTGTAAAACAACAGTGACATAAATCCCCAAGGTTAAAAGCTACAGATAATAGTTTCACATCTCGAACAGTCCTAAAGAGACAGCTTTGTACTTTGATGTTTTGTCAAAGTATTAACATTAATCTTGCCAAGTCATTTTCAAATTAAAGCGTGTGCTTCTTGCAGTTGGGTGACAATAACAACTCAAGACAACAATGGGGTTAAACCTGCATGGGGTTCATTTTAGTCAAGATAGGGCATTGTTTCTTGTGAAAATGTGATCATTTATTTTTGTTCAACTTGGCAATGAAAATTGCACAGAAATATTTTTTGAAGTTGCATTAAAATTATTACGTATATTAATTTTTTGCCCTTTTGATGAATTTTACCTGTCCTAGGATGTCCCTTTTAATTATCCTGTAGCATCATGACTGCAAACCTATTTCCTTTCTCTGTGTGGAGGTTTAATGATGTTTGCAGGTTAAGTGAAATAATCAAGGCTCCATTCTAACACACAAAAAGCAGAATGTGGACAAAAGGACAGAACGAAGGAACAAACAGATTTTGATCAACTAAAAAACTGATAGTGACCATAAGGTGTGATTAAGAGCAAAATAAAGAGAGCAAAATGGCATCTAATGCAAATTAAAGACAAAAGTGGAGACAAAATATGTGCAACTCTTTGCAAAACTGATTGAATAGTTTTTAATTACATATGTCAGAAAAGTCTATATATTATTTAATCCTTAGATTAGCAAACAAAAAAAAAGAAAGAAAAATTAGCTTAATGTATTGTTTTACAGATATGTATATTTGTTTTTTGTTTTTTGGGGGGGTTGGGAAGGTGGTAAATTGAAACTATAACAATATATAAGGAACAAGGATACCTCTAAGGACAGCAATGAAATTAAAAGCGGTACAGTAATGTCAGAAACAAGTCATCTTTGAGTTGATCAGCTTCTGAATTCAGAACAGCTTTGAAATCAAATAAAAAGTTTATCTCACACTTCTAAAGAATGTAAAATAATATCAAAGTGTACTTTAAAGCGCTGGTTCAAGTTTTCTGCTCTGAAAACTGTATAAGTGCAGATATGAGTGCATGTACGGGGTCCGCCACCAGGGGGGAGATCTGAGTCTGCTTCTCCTTACCCCTCAACCAGGAGGAGCTGCTGATGTACTCCAGTCAGAGAGGGAGAACATGCCAGGAAACGTGTCCTGTTAAAGGTTTTGGGGCTGAGCTGAGAGCTACAAATCCTGTCTTGTTTTCAAACGGGAGGCCACACATCTCGCAGTGTTCCCAGGTTAGGGTACCCTGGTAAGGGTTTCCATCTTCACTGGTAACAGCAACCTCAGCTAATTGACCACAGGTATTTAATTTGAGCAGAGGAGACCTGAACCTTCCTCCTAAATATCCCTGGAGGAAATGGAGATTGGAGGACCGGGGTGTTGCAGAGTGACCCATAAAAATGAACAGGATTTAGATTCACAGGGCCAGGGCAGAGGTTTGGG
The DNA here is from genome assembly GCA_028564865.1 of Zenarchopterus dispar. NCBI lineage: Eukaryota > Metazoa > Chordata > Actinopteri > Beloniformes > Zenarchopteridae > Zenarchopterus > Zenarchopterus dispar. The sequence goes on from JAOWBL010000014.1 coordinate 812,859, forward strand.
CCAGAGCACCTGTCACGCGCAGCCTCTGAGCGGTGCATGCCGTTGATGAGCAGGGCAAGGTCAGCTTCGACCCCTCCAGGCCTGTTTGGATCTCCGGCGCAAAGCCAGAGGGGATTGTTGGACACCTGTCAATCAATCCGAGGGCAGGAAAGTGGACGTGGCTACCGTGTCTCAGCTGTAAGACAGTTAAGCTGGCCCAAGACAAGCTCATGACATTCTCACGGAAACCCCCGTAACAAGATGATGATCTTACAATGTTACACCAACAATGAGAAACAGTTTGCACACTAGTACACCATGAAGCAACATTTTCCAGCTGGAAATTGATTTTTGATTTTCTGTGGACCATTGTAAATGATTTATGAATCCTGGAAACGCCTTAGACACATCCAGCTTGCTTCAGCATCTCCAACATGACTCCGACAAGAACCTGCATTTGTACAAACTTTAAACTCCCAAGCAACAACCACTGCAGTGACACTCACATTACCTGATGAAAAAGTCCCAGACCTTTTGCTTTTGGTGAAGCACCATGAATAAACCTAGAGCTGATGGCAGTTCAGACGTCCTCTCTCCATTTGAAGGCCGCAGACATAGCTGATGCTGGAAGAAAACACGGATCTTTAAACTCCAGCGAGCTGCAGAAGCCAATAAGAGGGGTGGAGGTGGAGTAAAATATAAGATGTTTGTTCAAAAGAGCACAGCTCAGCTTCTAGCTTAGCCCATTGTTTTTGTCCTGAAAACTTGATTTGACTTTTGGCACATTAACCCTGCAGTTTAAAAAAAATACCAAGCACATTTGTTTATTCTGACTTAATAGTGATGCGGTGTGGTCAGACTGGGACTCTCTCTTTGTATATCAAAGACACAAGCCCTTATGGCAAAATTGTGATATTTGATACCCTGGGATAAGATCTTCTTGAACAACAGCAGTCCAGCATAGAAGCTCACAAAAAAAACCAAAATAAAAAAAACAACAATGTGTTTAGTTTTAACCAGAGCAAATATCATCAGCAGCTGTAAAAGAAAAAGGGCAAAGAGAATAATGAGAAATATTACAAAAAAATTTAATTTTGAATTCACAATATGAAGATGATGAAAATTATTATTTTTTTCTGTTTGTTTTACCAAGTCTTTCAGATATGTGTAGACTCACAGTGAGGTAGTAAAACTAGGGCCTTTAAAGGTAACTTGACTACTATAAATAAATCATTGTTCAGACAGAACGTGTTCATATTGACTCGGGTCAATAATGCAAAAGGTTTGAAAGTGTAACTCCATTCGGAATAGACAGATCAGAAAAGTCCAGACAAAATGTTGTGACTTTGTTCACCACTTGTCAAAAGCGCTGATACAGAGGCAGCAGGTTTGAGAAGTCAAGTGGGTATCGATGTCTTCAAACATCAACATTAAGACATTTTTCAACCAGGCATGCCAAGTACAGTGCAAACTTATCATTCCTAAAAACTCCCCTGAAAATATTTTACAAATGAAATTTTTTTACTGAAAAGTCAAGCATCCACAAATTAGCAGTGGTAGTTAAAACCCAACACGCAAGCCTGTGATATCAAGTAAGCCTTCACCTCATGGTGAATTGTTTCACATATGGAACAACATTTCTTTGATAAGAATTCAACTGTTCAGGTTAAAGCTTTTATTGTGTATGAAGACTGAGTTATTTTCATTGTTTCACTTTTTTTTTAGACTTCTTACAAAGACAATACGCTATTCTCTTTCATTGAGCACACACAGGTGCGGGCCTGCCTGTGATATGATCGTGATTGATTCACACTGGGGAGGTCTCAGAGTCCTGTTCAAGCTGCTGGCTAAGCTCCCCTTTAGGAAATGGCATTAGTTCAGGGAAAAGATGGGGCGTCTTGTGATCCTATCTGGGACTGACCCCCGACCTCTCGTCTCACAGGACGAGAGAGGCAGTGGGGTTGTGTTGAGAGGGGATAAGAGAGTGAGAAGGACACCAAGATGATTGAATTTTGTTTTTTGCTTCAAGGAGGGGGTTTGAGGATTTAGCAAGAAAATCAAAACCCCTCCTCTGTCTTCTCTTCTTCCCTCTGTCATCCACAGCACCTCGCAGCTGTCCCTTTTCCCTCTAATTTTTCTCTGTCAGATTTCAGCCTATAATTAGCAGAAAGACCTCAGTGACTCTCCACACACATGTGAGTGTGTGTCTGAGCAGCCCAGAACTAATGGTCTAAATCCAACCTCACACACACACACACAAGTTCACACAAACTCTCCCCACCAAGACTCCAGATTGCAAGAGTGACAGGTTCACATGTAGAGACTTCAAGCTTCATTCTCACTGACCGTGCAGCCTTAAAGGGCAACCCCACCGAGGTCTCCTCCACACTGCCAAGGGGCATCTTTAAACCCCTGCAGAGTCCTTCCCCCTGCTTCACATTCCTCTCATGGCATGGAGCCCCCACCTGCTGCCCGCATTGCGTTTAAAGACCTGTTTTATAGAACCGACTGAGATTCGTGGTCTGTGAAGTTACAAAGGAAACGCTGAGGCCACCAAGTGTGCACCAGCCATGTCTTCACTGGGAAGAAGGTTGCAGGGAACTCTGAGACCTTTTCCATCACATCCCATCACCCCACCCATCCTTATCAACCAGTGCTGGTGTATTTAGGTTAAAAGGTCATATTTTGTCAGTATCCGTTATGAGATGAGGAATACAGTATTATTTCTGCTGGTGCCACTGGGAAGTAAAGGTCAGTTCATGGGCAATCCCAGAATGCACTTTTGCCAGCCTTAAGTATGACACCTTCTTCATAGGAGTCATAAAAAGTGATTGGATATCACTGTCTTCCAATTCATTTAACGTGATTATTGTCACCCTCCTAAAATCATATTTTTCTCAAGTTTTCAAACAGCAAAAACGACTGCACCACGTGTTTAGTTTCGATTTTCTGCTTTCTGAAAAACTTGAGAAAAATGACTAAATATGATATTTTAAGAGCGTGACATGGTGGTAATTTGTCACCTCACTTCAAATATATTCAACTTTATGAACTTTTTAAAGATACTAAATATAAAAGTAATCAAATTTAATACATTTTGCAGAACATTTTACAATTGTTCCAGCAAAATGCTGCCATCAAGGACCTTGGGCGTGAAATAATGCATCTTATATGATCTTATCAATTATGGCTTTGCATTCCTTTAACAGAGGCTGGTACCTGAAGCAGGCGTGACATCTGAGCTCTGGTAGCTTCCCAAGGACTCTTTACATATCTGTTCAGGAAGATGGCGGTCAAGTGAGCATCCTTCTGATTGAAAGGCAACCATTTCTCCTCCTGAGCTACAGGTAAAAAAACAAACAAACTCTAGGGATTTTGTATTTCACTTGCTTTTCCTGACCAGCTTGGCTTTTCTTACACATTTGGAAGATAAAGTTTGAGACGCAATCTGTCACAACTCACCTGCCAGATATTTAAAGCACCAATGAAGCTGATCAATGCATCAGTTTCAGATGAAATGCAAACGTTTTCAAAGCTTTTCAATTGGGCTCAAAGTCAGTAATATGCCCAATGTATCAGAAAACTATTGATAGATTGTTGTCTGATTGTTTGGGATGAACTTGTTTGTTTTGTAAGAGGAATACTAATACGTGAAGTAAGAAGTGAAATTGTGCCATCTTTGGCCCTGGAAGGTGGTGAGCAAATGAAAGTAAGTCAAAAACAACCATGTTTGAGTGATATAGTTACATTTAACTTGTCCGAGGTTCAAACCATCAAATGCCAGAGCAGGTGTTTGTTCTGGGAAATGCCTCTGATAAAATTAGCCAGTACTCCCCTGAAATCTTTCTTCACCCATAAGTGACTGCAGCATATTTTTAATGGAAGTGAAAGAAGGTCTGTGCAAAATCACAACAGCCTGAAATCCAAGCATAACTATTTCCAGTCTAATACCAAAGCATAAGTCAGCGTGCAAAATTAGACAAATGCCACCCCACATTTCGTACGCCGTAATATTTCCGAAGAAACACAACACTCATCCCAGAGTAAACCGTGTCGTTAAAGGTATTACAAAGTCATTCTTTTCCCCCTTTTTCTCACACTTCATTTGAGCATTACTATACTTTACGGGGGCTTTCTAAGGTTATGGTGGATTTGCCTGGTTTATCAAGTTTTCCTGGCTTTTCTCCCTTAAACCCACAACACTAAATCACACATTTGCTTAAACAGATGTGGGCTTTACCCACCATAATGTACACATTGTGCAGAGCACCTTTTCAGTTTTTGTCACACGCAAAGTTTTGATTGACTTTTCACCAGCAAGTGCAGGACTTAAAGTTTTGACCAAAGCAATTCTTCATAGACATAAAGTTGTACTCTTTGATCCCCTTCAACTCTGTCTCACTGCGATGTTTTTTTTTTAAATCCAAAGGGCATCTAAAGTTTATAAAATAATGCTTCAAAAAAAAGCATAACTGCTGAAGAAGCAGGGAAAACATATTGTTGGCAGTGGACAATAATTCAAAGCAAGTTAGTGAAAAAATAAAACGATAAAAACATTGTCAGTGCAGTTTGATTGACATGTTCATGTGGAGGAGATCTGTACCATAGCAACATAACTCTGGTTGCTAGGAATAACACAAGCAGATGGATGGATCGTCTGATTTTCCGCAGTGATTGAAAGTAAGACACAGCATCTGCTAGTGTGTTTATTTGTGTGCGTCAGCCTGCGAGCATCTCTTACATCTGAGTGTGAGGGCCTATATGGCCATGTGTATGTGTGTGGACCTCTGCATCTCTGTGCCTAGGCTTTTGGCACAGGGAAAAAGTATTAGATTCAGGGGACAAATAATTAAGTGGCATCAGTTGGCGAGGTCTGGCGAAAGGTTGCCACTACAAATATAACCGCTTTTTTTCCCAATAAATCGTTTGCGGTGTGAGCGGAGGCCTCTGGATTGACAGAAAACACTGTCTGGCATTCACTGCAGCCCTGATTAATGTGACAGAGAGGTCTTTCAAGTGTGCACGGAAATAGAACATCAAACGGTTTGGACAACAGCAAAACAACGTTGTCTGAACCAGCCGAGCCGCCTGATACTGTAACAGGAGAATTTGTCTGGAGTCCTGCCACTTTGAAGGACATGGGGACTCCCACAATATGTCCTGTTTTCACTAAGTAAATACTTTCCTCAAAAGTTGTCGGATTTTATAATCTGATCAATTTGTATGCATATATTTATACATATCAGACACTGAAATATTTACTTACTTACTTGTGAACTTTAACAGCTCACAAGCTGAGCATCTGAGTTTGGAGTGAAGCTGCCAGGATGTTCACTCCTGGGAAGATTTGTGTTTTAACCCTTTGGTAAGATTGATGTGCAGCAAAAGTTGCTCCTCTAGGACCCATGAGGGTGTCTTTCCTGCTCAGCATTGTGTTAGCACACACCTGGAACTGCTTTTCTTCCTGCTGTTTACTTGTCTGAGTGATTATGAAACATTCACCTGCAAGCTGACACTATATGACAAAAGAATAGGTTTTACATTTTTGATTTTTTTTTTCTCTTAAAATGAAGAGGACAGGTGGTTGCTTTATTTCAATACTGTGATTATATTTCAGTTATATTTTGCTACAGTTGTGTGACATGGTCTTACATTGTGGCATAAACTCTTTTAATAGCCATTTTTCATGTAAAAATGTATATGTTGAAGGCTTGCCAAGTATTGTTTTTTAAGCATTGAACAATTATTACCATTAACAATTTGACTCTGATTTTATTTTGTTATATCAGTTAGAAAAATTAAAAAACAAACAAACAAACAAAAAAACCTAAGCTCAAATGGCTTTGGTCCGTTTTGACATCTTTTCACTTTTAACCTAGTCACAAACAATGCGCCTACACATCCTTCAGCGTGTCCAGTAAATAAAGTTGATCATTTATAAATGTTAGTGTATGCTCTTGGTTGGATTGCTGCTGGAGTGGGCTGTGGGGCCTACCGTAATACACGTGTGAAGACTGTCAGTAAACACCTCAGCATTTCAGGGTGTTGAGCGACGGTCCCAAGGTGGTCTGGGCACGAGTCAAAAACAGCGTGATATGTGGCTCAGGCACCTATGTCAGCATCGCTGGCACCAGAGTCACCAAAGACGGGCAACCCAGTTTTTCAGTCTGATGCATTGGCGCTGAACTCTTAGCATATCTGCGGCTTTGAGCTTTCTGGTGTCATAAAATTAGCACCTTTCCACAAAGATAGAGAGTGATGTTCAGAGAGGAGGTGGCCGGAATGATGGCAGATATTTTGGCAAGTGTCAGTGGAGTGGTTAATAACAAAGCAGATGATATTTCTGCTTTTATTGACCTGTCGGTTCTTATCATAGATTTTCTCAGTAAAAAGCCACGGGGCCATGAGAGGAGTGACTTCCTGGAAAGACGAGCAGGACAGCGGCGGTGACAGCATCTGACTCCAAGTGTGGAAACGCCCACTTCAATGAGTGAGGCTGAAAAGGAAAAACACGAAACTGTTTTTAAAGGAAGATTTTCAATCCTGAAGCTGTCAGGATGGATTTAAGTCAGAGTTGGATAGTTTTTCAGGCTAAAAGCACACACGACTACTGGAGTCACTACTGAATTACTCTCTGTAAGCATTTTGTAATTGTATCAGCTCAAGCCCTTTTCTGTTCTGCTTCAGAAGTGCATCCATCATCCAGGTAAAGTCTTGCCAGAGTCAGCCTCACTTCTTCAGAGAAATAACGAAAACAACACGTGTTCTTACTCATGAAACACTCGTATGATTCACAAAATACAATTTCTACTCACATTTCAAAATCGGGCACAGATTATGTACTCACACAGACGCATGCAAACAAACAGCAGTTCACAAACGGGTTACGCTCTGTAAACACGGCACAAATCCTGACAACTTTGCACACAAAGTTGAGCTCAATTCTAGCCTCCAAAGTAAACTATCATTCCTGGTCCAGCTCTCGGGCCTCACAAAGGCCCACTGTAGTTATCACTTAAAGTGTGAACGGACCGCTCTCTCTCCTTTTTTATAAACAATGTAGACAGCCAAGAAAAACATCATAATTCCATTTATTTAGTTTGAAAAAGATGTAATCTCTGGCGTTGGATATCTCTGAGTGTATCTTTGGCCAAAACAGGGTGAACTTTGGTGCTGCACATTTTTACAAGCCCCTCCATCCCCCCCACATGCCAGCTCTCTTATTCCTCAACAGTTTTATTTGATTTTCACATTCCTGCGCTGCAGCTCGCTGAGACTCGGGGCAGTGGCGCTCTCCTAAGGGTTAGAGAAGCAGGCGTGCGACCAAAACGTTGGTGGATAACAGCGGGATGGGGAGGATGAATGAGTGCATGAGTGCAGTAGCTGGGAGGCAACAGAGGAATACTGTTGCTGAACTGTGTGGATCTTGAACGTGAATGTGTTTAACTATGTAAAGCACGTTTTTAACCCCAAAAATTAGAGATTAAAAAAAAATAAGAGATTCACTTTAGAGACAAGTTAAATGTGATGTGGAGTTTCTTTTTTCACCTCCAATTTCTGATATAAGCTAATGGAATCGATTCATTTTTGTTGGAAATATTAGGTGAAGCTTCGAGGTTGAAGTGCCAAGCACAGCTCAAACTCAGCATAATAACATACTTTAGGATACCAGAGATCAGGCCACGCAGTGAGTATATCAAGCAGAAGCGCTGAGACACAGAGAATGAGTTACAGCAGGTCATCCTGGTGAGAGATTAATGTCTGCGGTGAAGATCTTCACATGAGCTGACAATATCTGGAAGGTGCAACGGCTGGCCACCAGCGTGCCGGGGTTCCGCTCCTAATCTTGCTTTCATATTTCCATTGGCCTTTAATGTGAAAAGCCCACCCTGCTGTAATCTGCGCTCCTCTGTTACCGAGGAGCAACTCAGTGACGGGAAAGGTTGTGCTGACCCTGTGAACGGTCTCAGCAGCGGTGTATTAAACTGCAACTGACTAGGAATGTGGTAATATAAACTTTATTATAACCGCAAGCGATCCCATCCAGGAATATGCCAGGTCAGGACAGTTAATCTTTCATCAGATGAAATGTAATATACTAATGCAAATATATTACACTTATTCTTTTATGGAAATCACAACAAACAGCCAGTGATTTGAAACAATGAGCTTCTAAGGAGTATCTACGTTAAATAAATTTGATTAGCTTTTTCTTGCTTCATACATGCAATATTAGTAATTACTTTCAAATAAAATATGCAGTTAATAGGAGCAACAGAAAGCCACTAGCTGTATTACTATGCAGGTTTTCTATTTATGTGCTGTATGTATTGTACATATGTGCTGTACCTTGTGGTCTATCTATATCTCCATCTGGCTGAACAGGTGTAACCTTACATGCAGCCAAAGCGCTCTGGAAATGTATCCCCATAAATCAATTTAGATATAATTACAAGGCAATGCTATTCATCAGTCAGCGTGGGCTCATATCATGTTTTCTGAAATGATTTTCATAGCAAGCTATTTTAACTGTTGGCATGATCAAATCATGAACCACTCTGGTCTTCTTTTTTTCATGTATGGCAGCTTTAAAAGCGAATTTGTCCTATTTGTACCTCAGTTATGCAGTGGAACCAGTCAGCAAACATGCAAGAAGGTTGATGTCTCACAGTACTGGTAATATGTGTAATATTTATAACTGGTAATATTTCCCTACAGGGCGATGGAGGTATAGTCACCATGTAACTTTTGAGGTTTTTGTTTCCTAAAGCAAAGCAGCTTTTTTTTTTTTTTTCAAAAAATGGTGTTATAAACTGGAAGTCAACCTGACAGTACCTAGTGGCAGATTATAACATCTGCCGAGTCGTCTGCTGAGTCAGACTCTGATTGCCAGAGTCAGATTTATGTTAATGGAACATCCTGCTACGTTTTAGCGTCACATATTACACAGGCAGTGGTCCTCTACAAACTCATAAATACATCAGCTATGTTTATGGTATGAACAGGTTTCTGCTCCAAATCTCATAAGTGGGCCTGACTGAGATGTCGTGAACAGTGTGGGAATTAATCAATGCAACAGAGTGATTATGGAGCTAGCCTCATAAAGACACTGTCCAGATCACACACTCATTAAATGCTCATCACAAAGCTATTGGTGCAGCTCCAGAGTGCTGATGGACTGAACCCGTGAGACACGTGGAATCAGGCAAAGTGCTGACTAATTAGAATCCAGCTAATTGGTGGTCATCTGGAAAAACATAACGACCTGCTGACACACAGTATGAGCAGTGTAAGTGATCGGGGCCGTGGCGCTGTGACAGAGGGATGATGGGCTGAAGAGGGATATGAATTTGTAGCGATGGATAAGATCCATCCTCAGGTCCGACGGGCCTGCTGTTCAGGCTTGGGTTGAAGAGATGATGGGGCACTCTTGTTGTTAGCTAGTCATATCACTGAGCTTCACCCAGCAATCACAAACAGATTCCAGATCAGGCTTAGATTTGTCCGTCAGTATTCATGAATCTGTTCCCACCAGAACAATGGCATTTTAAGCATTTACTCTACAGACATGCATCTACGGTTAAGATTTTCTCTCAAGAAGGAAGATGTGCCCTCAATTTTTTAAGCAAGACCTCAAAATCTACTTGGTTTGTGTTGATGGAGCAACCTGTGCTTTTGATATGACCAGCTTAATCAAGATATGTTTAGATACAATCTATTTACCAAATCATTGGAGAGGGAAAGGTGTTGCAAGTATTGTAGAGACAAATCTTCTGTAAAAGATCTGCCAGGCTTGAAACTTTCAAAATTCCGTTGAGCCTTTTAGCATCTCCCAGGCTTTTGTTTTCTTTTTTTTTTTCATTTGTAAATTTTTCTATAGCACACCATAAGTTCCTGTATGATTCTAATCTCCAAATGGATTTTAAAAAAAATACTGTCCTTTAGAAATAAAAATGCTTCATACAGCAGAATGCAAAAAAACAAAACAAAAAAAAAACAAACTGCAGAGCTGGCATGAACAGGTGGGAGAGCACAGCCAATAAGCCTCATAAAAGGGTTGGTAGAGGAAAGAAAAGATAATATAAACTCACAGGGCCTGAGAAGACACAGGTGAAAACAGCCATTGAAGGTAATGAGCAGTAGAGGCAGACAGGGAGAGAAGACCAGACAAACACAGGACAGACATATCAAGGAAAACACACACACACACACACACACACAAACAATCAACTGAAGAACCATAAATCTGCAGACCATAAATCATCTCACCACAGTTCTGCCCACTTCCAGGTGATCCTCTATAAGTCAAGCTGAATCACCTCCACTTGACAAATCAGCAACCCCTCATAATTAATGTAAATTTTTCAGTGGAAAAAGTCACAAGGAGCCAAATCTAGGACTTACAGAACATTTGTAACCTTTGTTAAAAATATTCTTAGAGTCACATTTTAACTAGAGATTATTTTTTAAGGTTTTTTTATGCAATGCAAATTCTTGCAAAAGCAGAACCTAAGGTGCATTTTTAATTTGTTCTTATTTGATTCAGAAAGTCATCTTAAATGAACACTACATGCTTTGTAGTTTTGTAGACCAAACGATAGAGGAAAGCTTTATCTTGTGTTATTCTCTAGACAAAGTTTCATGTAAACTATTGTAAATAAGCTGATGTAGTTTGAGAGTGTGTCATTGTGGATGAGGTGGGCCAGAAAATATTTATATATAAACACACTGTGGGCTCTTCCTCCAAAGACTGTTGTTTGCTCTTCAGTTCATAACCATAGATCTGTATCAAGATGAACGCTGCAAGCAAGACAGAAACACAGAGAGCAGACTGTCATTCCAACAAGTCACTGCTTCAAGGAGGATAGCAGCCAAATTTAAGTAGGAAATGACTTCAGCCTTGAGGCTCCACCAAGGTTTGTGGTTGGTACTGCTCCTTCACAGTAACATGGTCAATTCTTTACTTAGCTCGTTCTGTGTTTTCTGAAGTTCATGTGTTCTCTCCATACCTGCGTGGGGTCTTTCCACTACTCTGGTTTCCTCCCACAATCCAAATGCATGAATGTTAGATTCATTGGTGACTTCGAGTTGACCATAGAGTGAGTGTGAGCATGCATGGTTGTTTGTCTTGTCTCTGAGTAGCCCTGTGATGGACTGGTGGATGATGAACCACATGCCTTAGCCCATGAAAACTGGAATATACTCAGGCTATCCTCATGTCCCTGAGCAGTCCATCCATCCATCCATCCATCCATCCATCCATCCATCCATCCATCCATCCATCCATCCATCCATCCATCCATC
>JAOWBL010000014.1:824241-840789 GCA_028564865.1 Zenarchopterus dispar
TGTACCCCTGCCTATCGCCTGCTATGGGCTGGGATTGGCTCCAGCAGACCCCCGTGACCCAGACATGGATTCAGCAGATACAGAAAATGAATGGATGGATAAGCAACTGGTAACTGCAAAAAGAAAAAAAAAGGAGAATCTTCTGTAAAACTGGTCAACATCAGTCATGATGGAGGTTGTGAAATGTAATTAGACTGCATTTCGCATTTGTCTTTACTTTGGTTAATTTTTGGGTGACAGTGGGAATCGAGAATATATGAAATCAAAGCAGTATTTGCATTTGTGCACTTAAGTGGTCAATTTCCTAGATCTAAAAAAGGAGCATTATACTGAATCCATTAAAAAAACAGAATGTCCTTCTTCTGCAGCTCGGCTTCTTGCTGCAAGGACCACCCACCATTACACACAAAACACTGTAAAGTATGTAAACACAATGTCTATCTAATTCAGTGTGAGAGAGATGACATTTAAGGACATTTTACAGTGTTTCCTCGGTCTTTAAAAAAAAGGACACAATTTGTTTCCAATTAGCTGAGCTGTTTTAGGACAGAATTAAGTTTTACTGTAGTTTTACAGTATAATTTATTTAATTGTACATTTCATAACAGCAAAAATCCAGACAAATCTCTTTTCATTCCTTTTATATGGCCTTTATGTTATTTAACCTGTAAATTATCCACACGAGTAACATATAGCATGTATATGCAACAAAAATGATGATGATTGGATTTATTTTAAGAAATCTCAGGCTATGGATTAAAAATGTCTATCATCATATAATCTCAAGGTAGTTGCAAGACCTACTCAGTTTAGTGTGTGGTGGTTGTTTTGAAATTTAGCACAAAGCAGGACATCTAAATTTTGACTTTACTAATAGTCCCTGGAGAAACATGTATTAAACATATATTAATCCTTTGTAGGGCAGTTAATAAAATGCTTGAAATTTTAAAATTTCAATTCTAGAGGGTTATTGGAGAACACTAAAGGACCTTTTTTAATTTTTTTTTTTTTCTGTAATAATCATAGTATGTAATTTTCCTGATGTTACCAAATATGGCCACTTGCCCTGTAATAGGTTAAATCACATGGAGACCCCATTTTACCACACCTTCCCAACAAAACAGCTCCCAGCATCAAGATGTGTCATGGGTGTTGTAGCTGGCGTATTTTGTCATGGTAAATCGATCCTTTGTGGTGAAAGTAAGAAGTAAACAAACAATTTTGTCGAATGTCATCGTCTCCCTGCTGGGCGTTTGTCGGTGAGGGTCAAAGGAGTAGAGGGGAAAACAGGAGTGGAAATGTCATAAATCAGAGGGATTTTAGAATCTGATGACAAACCTAATTCCTGTCTGAAAAGAGCTGGGCCATACCCCCCCGACTGTCATCGAAGCTGGCCTATAAACATCGCAGCTGTCACCCAAACTCGCATGTACTGCGAAGGACATGCCATTGTGCCTCTCACATGCTCTTTCGCTGGGCCAATTCTGGATTGGAAGGGCCGGCAAATTCCGCTTTGCATTTTGTCACATTGGACCCCAGCGGGGGCTGGACGGGGTCCCCCAACTCTAAACCGCCACCACCCGCTATCTTCTGTCTGACCATCTGTTTGTTGAAGGGCATTTACTCCTGTAAAATCAGTTCATCCTTCTATCTCTCCAAAAACAGTTTGAGAAACCTTGAAAGGGAAATACACAAGAGGTGGGGAGAGTGGAGAGAGAAGGTGGAGGGAGTGGTGGGGGGCCGGCGGCACACAGTGCTAAATGTTGTCACTGCGAAAGGTGAGTAGAGGGGCTTTAGAGGCCATTTTCCACTCAACAAACGCTCCGATTGCCACCCTCCTTCCTCCCAACCATGCACATGCACACAGCAGTGGTAACTAGATAGCTCCCGCTGAGCCTGCTCTGTAACCTACACAACTAAAGCTGGCAACTCACTTACTGGAGATAAAAAAAAGAGAGAAATATAAAATTACACAGAGACATTGAGGCATCTGCGGAGCTTGCCTCACTGTTACAAACCTGTTGGTTTAACTTTAACCTATAATCGGAAGAGCACAGGGGTATGCAATTGTTTTGAAGACTAAATGGTGAATATTTACTTTTAAATATTTTACTTTGAGAGTGTCACTAACATTGAAAGTACTGACTGATATGATGCATTCTCTATGTGGGAGTCCTAAATGAACACTCCATTCCTGATCCAATGTAGCCTCATGGTAAATATTTTTCTAAGTTGACATTTATAGTAAATGGCTTTACAAATGATGGGTTTTTTCTTCGTGACCTCCAAAATGTTAAATGGAAGCAGTTTTCCCTCTTCAGAGCAATGTAATTTGAATATCTTCTGCAGGTATTACATATTCACCCATGATCATCGATGCAATCTCATTCTAAATGGGCTTTAGGGACTTGGAGAAAGCATTTCTCCATGTTCCTTGGGGTTTGATGTGGTGTGTGCTCTGGGATACTGGGCCCATTGCTACAGGCCAGTTAGTCCCTAAACAAATGGAGAGAGTTTGGTCAACATTGCTGGGTAGTAGGGGGGATTAGTTTCTGATGGGAGTTCAGCTGAACTCCATCTGGTCTGTCCTTTGTCACCAAATCTTTTCATAACCTTTTTGGAAAGGATTTTCAGATGCACCCAAGAGGAAGAGGGGGTCAAGTTTGGTGGCCAAAAGAATACATTTCTGCTTTTTGTGAATGATGTGGTCTTTTTGGCTTAAACGTGACTGCAGCGGTTCACACCTGACTAATAAGGGATGAGAACTGAGACCCTGTGAGCTGTTGCCTCAAGTGGAGAAGTATCTCAGTATCTGTATGAAATATATCAGGTTCCTTGTTTCATGGGTGAGGGAAGAATGACACAGGAGATTGACAGGTGGTCTGCTAAATCTAATTTAGGATACTTATCCAGATACTCAAATCATGCCTCCAGGACACCTCAATAGGGAGCTGATTTGGACATATCCAACTGGGTAGAGGCCCCAGGAAAAATCTGGGACACTTTGGGGAGATTACATCACTCACTTGGGCCTCTTTGATCAGCTTGCTAGCCCCACAGCCCAAACTCAGATAAGCATAAGTTAATGGATGGATGAAACCATCCACCCGTTCCAGCATCTGTAAATCTCTATTCTTCTTTCCTCGTGATCAAGTTCTTACCTAGACGGGAATCACTGGTTTTGGCTCATAACAACATCACTCAAAAACAACATCCAAAAGGCCTTCATTTTATGTATTAGTGCCACCAGGAGGTTTTGTCAACATCTGTTTGATTACAATAATTTGCCTAATATTGTTCAAGTCCTCATGCTGCCAAGACAGCTCTAACCCATGAAGGTATGAACAACATTCCTCTGTTGGGAATCTTGCACCAGGATATTAACAGTGATCTTTTTGTTTGGGTAAAATCTCCAATAATTTGGTTTTTTCAATTCCGTACCGTTTCTCGGCTGGCCTGGGAACGCCTTGGGATTCCCCCAGATGATCTGGATGAAGTGACCTAGGAGAGAAAAGTCTGGGATTCCTGACTTAGACTACAACCGCTGTAATCTGACCCCAGATAAGCGGTAGAAGATGGATGAGTTAACGGATGGATGGGAATTTCATACTGTGAATGGTTTGTCACACTGGAATCTGAGGAGATTTCTTGGTGGACCAATGCCTCTCTGCAATGTTCCTCAATCTGTTCCTGAGTAGCTTTTGTGGCATGGTGGGGCTCACTGGTCCCACACTGGAGAGTGTTGAGGTTTGCTTGGTCTGGAGTAATGTTTGGGTTGGTTCATATCAAAGAATTATCCATTCAAATTTAATCTTTACACATTTATTTTCATTTTGATTCTCTTTACTTTAACAGTATTTCCCCTGCACAAGTGGTTAAACATTCCTGACTAACTGCTGTTTTGGAGTTCCCCCTCTGGGATGCTTCAGATGTAAATTGCCACAACACACCATAAATAATAAAAATGTCAAAGGCTTGCTTCCTGTATAATTAAAACGATGTGTTGAACTATATTAGACGCTACATGCCTGCATATGTGTTCATCATACACAATGACAAAAACGCACACATAGACATTTGAATAGTTTATAAGTGAAGATGGACTAACTTTGCGCTCTCTCAATAAAGAAAAATGTTTTATATCAAATGAATGAATTAACTGAATGATTTCAGCTATTTCAGAAGGATCCCTAGTGCTTTTACTAAGTGCAAATCATTTAGATTTAGTTTTTAGAATTAGATGTATTTTGTTTTCTTTTTTTATACAGTTTAAATTTAGTCCAGATAACTGGTTTATGTTGTATGATGGAGTTTCACTTTTAAAATATGGCTTTAACATGACAGTGTCATGTTTTAGACCAGTCTCAGAGATGCTGTCCTTTAAATCTAAAATAGGGTCAAGTAAATTTACAAACTTCTTTCTTTAAGGGAGCTGAAGAAACTGAAAATTGTGCACTATAAGTTGCTAATTTTAAGCCTTGAGATGTAGCTGAAAGTCCTGACAGAAGCTTGTAAGTCTTTTTCTCTTTTTTCTTTTAATTTGTTGTGGAGTCCCTTATTTCTAAAATCCTTTTAGTTTACTTTTTTAAAAATATATATTTTAAATAGTTGACTAAAAATTTAGAAAGGCCACACTGGAGCAGGCAATCCTTTTAACAAACTATTTTCCCTCATATTACAGACTCATTGGAAAAATATTAAAAAGCCATAGCTCATTATGATTCGATGCAGGAATTCCCCATACTTTCCAGTGTCGTCTCATGTTTGTGCACTTGTGCTGTAACTCCTTGAAATAATTAAGGGTGCAGATTATGCCACTCTAATGGAGTTGTTGTGTTTTAGCCTCATGGGCTGAAGAGTGACGATGCTTCTGACTGGACTCAGACAGACTAGAACAATTTGGGTCCTTGCACAGATGTGATACCATCTTCGTCCACCAGTTCCTGATATGTGTTTTGAATTAACTAAACAGTGGAAGGGTGGAGGGGTTTGATGTGTGCTGGCATGTGCCCTTTGACTTTAAAGCAGGACTGAAAAACACTTCAGAAAAGTCATTTTGCCAAAGTAGGAACTCATCCTTCAACACCCTTTGCGTCTTTGTAGCCAAAACAGTGATTGTATCAATCAAAGTCGGCTGCAACTAATGAAGATAACAGCCACATGGGAGAGAATTGAGTCCAGAGCTGCGAGGAGCGGGAGGGAGCACCAGAGCTGTGGGCTTGTCCTGCCCTCCGGCTCCATCCAACGCTCGCCACATTGTCATTTTCAGAAAGCCGATCACACTATTAGTCTTGTAATTGGATTTAAGTGGATTACGTGCCAGGCAGGGCAGAGCAGCTCTGGCCAGAAATGCAGAATCCAAACACAACCTGTTGTCCAGGCCATGACTGAACATGAGGTCTCAATCTGGACAGCAGTCATGGCTGCATGTGTTGGCTGTGCCAAACATATTACATTTTTAAAGCATGAAGTTCCAGTTAATTCCTCTGACGCCAGCAACATTGTTAAATAAGAACATAGCTGCATTAAATCTTAGATTTTTCAAAAGGAACATTTTGCATAAGCAAACATTTATACACTTGAGAGCAAATATTCGAATCTCTAACGACTGCCAGCTCACATGACCCGTCCCTGTCTCTTTGTCTGGAGTCACATGTCTCTAAAAGTATTTCATTCTGAGGGTTGTTCAGCTCTGCAGAGCACTGTGACATCACAGACCTGTAAAAGTAATATTATCCAACCCCTCCATCTTTATCTCCACCCACAATTTAACATTATGCTGCATTCACTTACTTTGGAACTAAGAAGTTGAATAACTAGTTTTTTCTTTCTTTCTTTAGCTGTTAATCACACACCCTCATCAATATTTCATTTAATTTACAAGATAAATGAATTACTTGTGCTTTGTCAGTCCATTGTTCAATCCATAAAAGTGACAGATGAAGGATTTTACACTTTCTCGTGACGATATCTTTCTGGAGGACAACTAGCAGAAGACTGCCAAAGTCTCCAACTGACTTTTTCCTGTATTTTCACCTCAGATAAGTTACGTTGCTTCAGCTTTCTGACTGTAGTGCTGTGGCCAGTTCAGCGTATGATATGTAACAAGACTGTATCTGCTGACGATACAAGTCTAAGTTTGAGTTCAGTGGGGCTCACTCATGAAATCTTCAGAAGTTTGTGGGCAGGTTTATATAGATAAATCTCTTCTCAAAAATCCTACTCTGGATTCACAAAGGCTGTGTAAAACTCGGATTCATAAGAATGTGCATGTTCATTAAAGCTAATAAAAGTAAATCATAAATAATTTATGCTAATTAATTAGGACAAATCTCCACCCAGGGGCCACTATATAAGTAGTGAAGGTGCATCCTCATTCTGCAGATCTACCAGAGGACACACATTAACAAGGAAATGAGGCAATTTTAATGAAAGTGAAACAAAGATAAAACATTTTACTTTCAGGGTGGCTAATGCAGTTAATGACATGATGCATTCAAAAAGTGCAGCAAAAATGCTTTGATATGAAGTTAGACATTGAGAAAATAATTTAGCTGCATTGACAAAATGTTACTACAACTGTATGGGGGACATCCCAAAATAAACGTTTTGGTCCAGAAAACCACATTGGCTCTGCAGGTGAGGAGACTGGTGTATCAGAATCAGACCTGAGGAAGTCACGTACCTCCACAGGAGTCCAAAGCTAATCTTATATTTGTTTTTTGTTATATTTCTATGCACTGTGGTATCCAGTGGATTTACTGCTCTTTACACATTTAAGAAACATAACTTAAACCTTAAGTAAGCAAAAGCTCCATGAGTTAAGATAAACATGTTATATATAATTTATTCTCATATTTAAAACGTGAGGTATCTGCAGCTTGTGAACATAACCATAACCATAAAGAATTAAAGTTGTAAAGTCTGATCATGACAACCAATATTTATGTGCACTCTTCATTTACACAAGCTACACGTGCTGTCAGAGCAGGGCTTGCAGGAGTAGTTTTAGTTCATACCTAAATTTGGAACGATTACCATTTTCATGAACGCTCAGAGGGATAAATTTCACCCGGTCAACACTTTACACACAAATTCATTCTGCTCACATTTCATGAATGAGGTCCAGTGTGTGTACGTTTCAGCACCCAGACTTGGAACTACGTAATCTCTTATTTGGTACTAATGTGCATCAGGAGATATAAAGTGTAAAGTTAATGTGAATCAAACAACTGTGTTGTTGAGCCACGCAGCCATCTTCAATCAAATTCTTGTTTCCATTGGCTCTTTTCTTGTGGTTGTAAATTGAACTCAGCATTTGTGTAGCAGGTGTGAGGGATTACGCTGGCAGCAGAGTTCATAAATTGTTCACACGGCGAGACATCTGAGCTTGAACTCTTTCACACATTATTCATGTTGTCATTTGTACTATTTCAAGAACAGATAATGTCATACATTAAATTATATGATGCACAGGTAGATGTTATAGACATTCACGGATAAACTGACAACTAGGCAACACCAATGGCAACCAGAAATACTCGGGAAAATACCAGTAGATACGATGGATTGAGACAAGAATAGAGAAATGGTGAAATGGTGAGAATCACCACCTCAAATCTTTATTGGGAAGATAAGCAAAAGGTATCACCTGATTGTGGATTAGAAACCAAATACCTGGTTAACCCTATGATGCCGGATGGGTCATATTTGATGCATGAATTTTTGAGACCTCTGTACAACTACTCTCACCTGCAGTGGGTTTGGATTGGCTCCAGCAGACCCCCGTGACCCAGTAATTGGATTCAGCGGGTATAGAACATGGATGAACAACTACCATAATAATAATTAAGAAAATAGTTTTACACAATAAGAAATCAGAAAATTAAACAAATAAATAAATACATAAAATTGCCAATGGTATTCATAATGATGCAAAAAAAAATATTCAGAAACTGTTGAAGACAAAATTGGGGTTGTTTTTAATTTCAATTGATAATAAAGACTTAAAAAAGGGTTTTCTGTGTGTTATGTCATATGTCAGGCATTAAAAGGTTAAAGTCAGTGTTCAATGTTTGGCTATGTTTGAACATAAAATAACTTTTTCAAGTTCAGAGAAAATAACATGGTTGGACATTAAAAAAATAAATCAGCCTCATCCAGAGTTATGTACACACATGCATTTAAAAAAAATGACACATCCAGTAAAATAAAAGTGAAATACTCAAGTGTTGGTCCAAATGTGCACATTGCAAAGAAAAATTTAAAAATCTCTTTTGGAAGTATTTTGGCATGTATTTCAACAAAATCACATAAGTCTTCCACAAGTGTAAACATGTGAACTGAAAGGCTTGAAAAAAAAACCAAAAAAACAGCCTCATTACTGAGGTTACATATGGCAGTGTCAACTTTGGTGTAAATATGAGGATGTTTGTCTTTCTGAAAGCAACATATTTCCTCCTCAGCCTAATAGCTTTGGTCAGTTGCTTGCAGTGCCCTATGTTATCAGCTACCAAAAACATAAAACAATGTTATTCCCCAGAGGTTTGTAGCTAGATTTAAAAAAAGAAAAAAAGAAAAAAAAAAAGAAAAAAATCTGACATTACCCCAAACAAAGAACCGGGGCTGTATGCAGACTTATTTTTGAACAAGTATTCACACTTGATCCTAACAGTTCTACAAGCCCAGGACACCTTTAAAATCTTATTGTGCATGCTGTTTTTGCTCCTGTGTGTCCGTGTTTGAAGACTGTAACGAAATGCTGAGGCCATTCACACAGCCTGTACATCCCCAGCCAGCTTTTGTCTTCCAGCTGCACATTTCAGGGACTTAAAAGAGAGTTTGCCAGACTTCAAGCAGTTGTTCAGTGCATGTTTTTTTGACGACGATTTCAGGAGCTCAGAGAACATGTGCAGCCGCCCGAGATTCCACCAGAGGCAGGAGAGAGAACCGTAGCTTCCCGTTGTCCTCGCTGAGCTCACCTCATGGCGTGACCTTAGCCGAGCTGCTGGGCAGCGCAGCGAGCCCGGGTGTGAGTCAGCTTTCAACAGGTCTGTTACCAGGGATTACCCCGGTGTTGTTTTAATAGTCCTATCTGGA
This sequence comes from Zenarchopterus dispar, assembly GCA_028564865.1. Taxonomy (NCBI): domain Eukaryota; kingdom Metazoa; phylum Chordata; class Actinopteri; order Beloniformes; family Zenarchopteridae; genus Zenarchopterus; species Zenarchopterus dispar. Next base: position 833,341 of record JAOWBL010000014.1, read on the forward strand.
CCACAATAGAATGTTGTTTTATCAGAGTAGTAAGTCAGACACTTTGCTTCAGAAATGTCACCGTGAAATTTCGGAGAATCTGTCCCTGGCCTCGGCCCAGCCGGTGCAGGTGAGGTCCATGACAGAGCGCAGCTGCTGCTCTCAAACTCGCATTCAGACACGCATCGGTATGTATGGCCCCCATAGATAGACTGACGGTGATGGAGGGGAACCAAGGACTGCGTGGCTTTCCTGAAGGCAGGCCAGCTTTAGCACAGCAGACGCGCTCTCAGGCCACCGGTCCTAGTAGCATTTTATGTGACAAGCATTATAAAGGTGATTTATCGAACGCATGTGTGTTAGGTTGAATATTTTCCAGAATATTTAGCTGGGGTCTTAGGTCTGCATTTTTAAATCTGCCTGCTTGTTCGCAGCATCTCTACACAGACTGTTAAATGTCCCGCGAACACAATAAGCATAGCGAATGGAAATTTCTCAGAGGTCTAACAAGGGCAAGCGAGGCGTACTGCTCCATCCACACACCTATAATCACTGTTACTTTTGTGAGATTTCCTTGAATATAAAGTGCTGACCTCTGACTTGTTCTGTCTTATAACCATGCTAACCTCAGGTACAGCGCTAGCAGTCCTCGCACGTCCATGGCTTTCATGTCAATTGCCTGCAGAGCCAGGTAGAGAGGATAAGTGAAATTTGAGTCCCCGTTAGCGCTACAGCGTAGTAAAGCTGCCTCATAAATGCATCTGTGCAGGTATTTTATTATTCAATTTACTGCATCATCTTTCTGTTGAAAAGACAAAACCTTTGTTTTTGCAGGTATTTTCATGTGAGAGAAATATTTGGATCAAAAACTTTGACTGCAAGAACAGTTTAGATGTTTTTGCTGTTTATAATCGGTCATGGACCACAAAATTAATTTAGAGGACATGTATTTGTTATTTACCATCTTATTTTACATATACCAAAGCTTCTGCTTATGTGAAACTAATATATATAAATATATTTTGAAATATAACTGAACCTCCTGCATTCCATTCTTGAATTTACAAGTTTACAACTTTTGCTACTTCTTAAATTGTACAGAACCTGATTTTTTTTTTTTTTTAACAGATAAGAAAGGAGTCATGTATCCTCTTAGGGCCATAGCTAAATGTATAACATCACATGTTTTGTGTGCTTTTCTGTAATCTAACTGATTTGATAGACCTATTTTTTCTCTTTAGAGAGTTTTCATAATAAAATGCCTAAGGCTCTCAAGTTTCCAAAAAAAATCAGGCTACTGCACAAAATATCAATACAAGCAGAATAAACTGATTTGTAATCATCCATCCATCCATCCATCCATCCATCCATCCATCCATCCATCCGTCATGACCCCCAGCTTCCCAGGTGCACTCTTAACAAGTTGTCCGTCTATCACAGGGCATGCATTTTATATCTAATATTTAATTGATAGTCAAATCAAGTCAAGTCAAATTTATTTATAAAGCACATTTAAAAACAACCAAAGTTGACCAAAGTACTGTATAAATAAGATTTATAATAAAAAAAATAAGAAACCATAAAACATTGTATAAAACTATGGTGAAATCCCTTCAGAAAAAAAACCACAATCCACAATCAAATGTTAAAAGCCAGAAAAAAAGGTGGGTTTTCAGTGCAGATTTAAAAGTTCCTCAACTTGTGCAGAATCTTATGTGGGGCAGCAGATTGGTCCATAACTTGGTTCCAGCTATTGCAAACACAGTCTCTCCCTTCGTTTTGGGACATCTAAAAGTAACTGATCAGCTGACCTCAGAGCTCTCCTGGCCTTGTAAACATGCAGACGTTCTGCAAGGTAAGGAGGAACAGCACCTCTTAAGACCTTAAAAACGAGCAGTAAGATTTTGAACTCCATCCTGGAGGGGACTGGAAGCCAGTGCAGGGAGGAAAGACCAGGGGTGATGTGGTCTGTCTTTTTACTGCCCCTCAGCAAGCGAGCAGCAACGTTCTCCACCAGCTGCAGGCGTTGCAGCGAAGACTGATCCAACCTAACATGTAAAGAGTTACAATAGTCCAGCCTTGTTGTAACGAAGGTGTGGACAACCCTTACAAGATCATTAGTGAAAAGATAAGGCTTGAGTTTTCTTAATAGCCTTAACTGATTAAAAAAAGCACTCTTCACAACAGAGCTGACCTGTCTATCAACTTTAAATGCACTATCAAAAGTAACGCCAAAGCCCTTGATACAACATATCAGAATTTTATTGTTAACCATCATTTATATTTTGACTTTGAAAAGGAGACCAATTGCAGACACATCAAAATGTTTTCTCGTTCCTGCAGTTTGACGCCTCCTTTGTGGTATTTTTGTTTCACAACCCATGTGGTGTTTTTAATAGGTGACAGGTTTGGACTGCAGGCAGAACAATTTAACACTCAAACTCTTTCACTATGGTGACATGCTGTTGTAATAAATGGAGAATCTATTTGCCATTTGCTTGCTGAAATAAGGGACGCTTCTCCTGAAAGAAATATCATGTGGATGGCAGTTTTTGATGTTAAACTGGTAACGGATGGTGTTGATGACCTGCGTTGTGACAGTAAGTTAACGGATGAGTCAGTTGTGTTGTAGCACAGTTTGACTTGGCTTACCTTTTATGCTACACACCCTTCTCATGCTCCACTACATCATTTCTCACAATCTAAACTCAAGCCTCCGTGGGGGTTTCAGCATCCGGGTCACCTGCCTGGTCAGTCACACAATCCCCTGGACCTCTGAAGACCTGCCTGCGTAGCACCACGCAGCACCGGAGCTCTCTCATTTTGACTCTGCAGGTCGTCTTTGTTCTCAGCAGGCGTGGCACCACGGGACGGCCCTGGACGGGTCTCTCTCCATCTGGGCCTGGACTCTTTATCAGAACCACCTGCCTGAGAGACTGGACCATATCGCAAACATCTTTTTTCCCTCTAGAGGAAGAAGAATAATCAGACTGTTTTCCTGTCGGCCTGCATGCCATGGCTCAGCCCCTGTTCTGAAAGTGTGAGAGCATTTGTGTGTTTTTGTTTCGCTGTTCTTTTTGTGTCAGTGTGTCTTGCTTCAAATAGGAGTCTGCAGTGTTCTTGATTCTGGTTTAAAGCTTTGGCTGGGGGTTGAAGTGAGAATGAAACTTAGTTTTAGTATTGCCAAAAGCATCATTCAAAGAGGCAAAATAATGCTGCAGATTTGTGAAGTCAAGACAGACATTTCAAACCTAAGATTAAATATTTCATTTATTATAAACTATATACAGTACATGCATATACTACATGATAGACATCTATGCATGGGTATGCATAGATAGCTGTGTGGTGTGTGTCGATGGTTTTGCACAAATATTTTATCCCAAGACCAAACTTTGAAAAGCGTACCTTTTAATTCTGACCAAGTTTCAGGACATTTTAAATCATTATTGGCATCTAGATGCAGTTGGGGCACACTCTTTTTGAGTAATGATACTAAGCACAAGGATATACACACCCAAAGCATCTAATCCACTGAAGTAAACAAAAGAAGCTCTGTACCTAGGTGGCTGTACAGACTACGTCTTTAGATCCTGGATGTTTCTGTGTATTTGGGTTTTTTTCTATTTGACATATGTATCATGATTCTGTCAGTCCTGAGATCGCTTCAAGATGTTCAATGGAGGAGAAAAGAACACTGGTCTAAGGTGGCTGAAGGTATGTGAAAGCCCTTTGCAAAAGATTTAATGTCCCAAGATGTCAGGCACACTGTAACACCTCAGAAAAGTTGGGTCTACCTCTGCTGACAGCAGTACGTCACTGTGAAGATGAGCCAAGCCAAGAACTCTCAAGCATAAGAGATAATTAAACACAAGAGGGCAACAGTTTACCAAGAATTTCTGACTGAAGTGTCTGATATAAACTCTGTATCAAAACCAGACTCCCAGAGCTCAGAAATTAAAGCAGCATATTTGCTCTCTTTTGCATATGGTCCCTTCGTCCGGACTTGGATGCAGTAAAGTTCCCCAGAGAGCAATTACTGAGTCTCTTAAAATGTCTGAAATGTGTTTGGGGGGACAGATCAATGACTGAGAGAGGGAGATTATGGGATAACGTCCAGTCAGTGTGCTATCATTCAAAATGGACTCAAAGCAGTATTTTTTGTCAGAGGACCAAGCTGAAATACCCTCTGTAACTCCCTCTATCTCGTTTTTACCGCAGGCCAGCCAAACTCCAACCATTAATCAGTCAGTGGAGCCATTTGCTTCTTTTGTTTCGAGTTGAAGATGCCATGATGAAAGGCAGAGAGTGGCTGTTACTCAAGTCTGGTCATTCTTTTCCACTTCAGAATCTGATGCAAATTTTATGGTATAAAAACAGACCCACTGTGCATTATGTCATAGATCTCAATAGATCCATATGCACTTCTCCTTACGAATGCATCCACTTCAGCGATCCCTGAGGTACATTTGCGGTGCATATAGGTGGGGGCAGCAGGGTGAATCTGAATCAAGAGAAGACCATATCAGACAAATAACGTGAATAATTATTGGAAATAATGTCCAGATAGATGGAGTTGAGCCAAATTATGAAACCATGCTTCTCTTCCATATATCTTCCTGCTCATTATCTGAAGTCATGCTTGGAAAAACAGGTGTTTCCAATCCTGGGCCGCTGTCTCTCCGGTCCCGCACCCCTTTCATTTTCTGATGATGGTTCAGATATGATATTTCATGGCTGGAGCTGCACGAGTGATAGGAAGTGACTGGGGAGAGCTGCGCAGAAGACGTCCATGTAATGGATGCTGATTGGCCCCATCTGAATCCCCGGGGTTCGTGCCTGTGTAACAAGAGGGGAACCACAAAGCTGGATCAGGAGTGATCCTAAATGCACCATGTTTTCTCCCTCTTGGAGCTTTAAATGATTACAAAGAGATTCCTCTGTCTCTTCAAACAGGTGCCATGTTTCTCAATATCAAACACAATCACAGTGCAGCTGAGCTCACTTGGCGCAGGAGCATTATTTTTCATTCTCATGATGCACTGAGCCAACCAGGAGAAAATGTTTCTCTTTTTTTTTTGGCCTTTTTCTTCCAGTTTGGTTTATGATCGATGAATTGCATCAGAGTTTGAAACCCATGCCTGTGATGTGGTATAGAGCAGACCTGCATGTGTTTTATGAGCAGAAAACACTTTTATGTGATTAATAGTTACGCCATTTGTTATTTTGCGGCCTCAAAACTGTGACTGAAAATCTACCGTGTACTTCTGTCATGCTCATGTGACTCTGTCATGTGACTGAACTGCACTGAGCAAAAACATCTCCTCCACTGTGAAGACCCCACGTCACATCAGGAGATGATTACTCTTGGCTCACGGTCTTGCCAGATCATGTCAGACGCAGCAGCAGACAATCTGCTTCACTGCTCTGTTGGTCCGGCCTTTAAATGATGTTATTTTAGGTCACATCCTGCCAGAGGAGCTGTTCTTGTGTTGAGCTGCAAAACACAAAAATGTCATTGTACTTATTTAAAGTTTTCATCAGTAATAATTGAAAAACTAAGATGCAGTAAAAACTTTATCGTTAGATATCTCTTTTTGATTTAATTATATTCCTAATTGAATAATTTTTTAATCATCCTTGCAATAAGCCCTGGTGTTGGTTGTTGCACTGGGTCCTTCTCATATTGCCACAAAAAAATGAATGTAGGAAAATATTACTGCTCAGGGGGTAACAGTAAGGAAGAAAGGGGAGGAGTCAGTGATTGATTATACTGCTTTTTGACAGTTTTGAGAGCGAACAAATTATAAATCTAATGCAAGAAGAGGAAACAGTGTGTGAATTGACCTCGTCAAAGACCCAAAGGAAAGAAACAAGAATTTCAGCACTTTTCTGCCTTGTTCCAGGACAGAACTGCTAATAATTTCAAAGGAAGAGAGGTAGTCAGTAAATACTGTATATGCAGTTAGTTAGCTAGATGGTAGGTGGACAGCATTTAAAAAAGCCTGATTTCATTGTGACTTGCTACACTTGTTGGATACCATTACTTTAACTCCTGTGAATTATCATTTCAACACGTGGGGATGCTAGTTCATTTGGTCTAATGTTAGTAGTGAAAATATTTTCTCAGTCATCTTGGCATAAGGATCTGAAATCTTCAAGCTCAATCCAAGAAATATCCTTGCACCATTAGAGCTCAACCTTAAAGGGAGGGTAAGTAATTTCTGGATGACATCACATCTGTTGATATTTGAACAAAGTAACTCATCGTGGAGAGCTCACCTCCCTCCAGTGTGGCTTGACAAGAAATGTCCATCCATGAATGCACATTTCCACACCAAAATCAGAGCTTTGTTGATTATTGTTTGGAGGGCAGGATGCTCCCACTCCGTTTGCTTCTGTGTAAAGAGTATGAAGACTGTTTTTTTTTTTGTGTGTGTTTTATTTGTTTGTTTGTTTTTCCCGTGTACTGGCACTGGTTATCGCTTCCTTTTTTTTCTTTTAACTTTTTAATGTCTCTGAACTTAAATATAAACATTTTCCAGGAAATAAGTCTTAAAAAGAGATCTATACATTTTACAAAAACAAAATGCAGCTTATATGAATATTTTTCTTATAATTTTAATTAATATAACTGCATTCAGGCCTTCCTTTTTGTCTTTGAATCTGCTTTTCTAACATATTCCCAAAGTGAGCGTCCAGGGAAACAGTCTGTATGCTCTGCTATCTTTAGTAAACAATGATGGTGGACCACAAGAGGAATTTACTGAAGATAAACAATATATGCAACTATTTTGCATATATAAAGAAGGGTGTATATATGATCTGGTAATTAAACAGCATATTAAGGCCTCACCATTATTTATTTTCTGCTTTTGAAAAAGAGAATTTACCACTTAATAAAAAAAAAATACATATAGTTTTATCCTTCTTTTTTTAATGGCGATCAAAATTAATTTGATTCAATATAGCATTTTTTTCAAAATATAATACATTTCCAAAACAGTTTGAATGGATGTTAAATCAATAATACATAAAGCATGCTTTTCTTTAAGATAAGACCTTAATAAATGTTGTTGAGGCTCAATTTCCCTTCAGCCAGTCAGTGTTTTGGGATTACAGTTTCTGCTGTAGTCCTAATAGTAATCATCTTCTTTATTCTCTTGAATTTCAAAACACAACATGTTCTTATTGTTTTACAGACTTTAAATCAAAATAAGCTGCCATCAACATGTAAATGAAGTAAAATGTTTATTGGGCTTTTATGTGCTTGGCACCTGTATTTACAGTTTGTTTTTTTTTGTTTTTTTTAATGTCTGAAAAAGAATGATTTTGCAATTTTCTTTTTTCACACATTCTCAACAACAGGTTGAATGATAAAATTGCTATATCGTTCAGCACTTAAATACACATCTGTAATACACACCACAACATACTTTTAATCTCTCTTGTTATTCTGATTATTCTTAT
>JAOWBL010000014.1:849408-882190 GCA_028564865.1 Zenarchopterus dispar
AATATAATTCACCCAGACTCAGTGAAGCCATTCCAGTCTATCAGGAAAACAGATGGATGAAATTGTGGAGTCCTGACCTCATATGTTCTGTACATGTTTTTGCTGGAGTTTTTAATGAAGTTCCTCAGTAAACCGAACCATTATATCTCGGCAGAGCAGGTACCGGCCACAGCATCCAATAAGTTTGTCTCCTGCAGGAATGCAGAGCAAACAGTCACTCTGTGATCTTGTCCAGTTGTCCCTTTCTTTTCAGCCCAAATCGCAGTCAATTGCAACAAATCTTTAACAGGTTTACGTTCATAAACCTGAATGCTGTGTGGAGTAAAAACCTCCTGGATCATAGTAAAGAGCCTTTGGTTGCAGGATGAAAGAAAGAATGAGTCTGAGACTGGAGAGGGTATTGCTATTATTGCACCAAAACATATATCACTTCGTAACCAGAGCATGTGACTCTCACCACTTCTTTTGTTTTTTTTTCTTCTTTGGATTATAAGAAAGTTGAGATGCTGTCCAACTGTTTTTTTTTTTTATTTCTGTAAAGAAAACCAAACAGTAGTTTGGATTTGCTCTTACTGGCTTTTCACCTGAAAGACTTTAACAACATGGAGCACTGTGAGGTTCCATTCCAGTTCCTACACCATGTGCATGGACATTTGAGAAGAAGAGCTATACTGACGTCCATCGCAAGAGCTGCCGCCCTGCTGCCCACTTGCCGTGTTGCTAATCATGTGCACAGTGTCCATGCTTCCATTGGACAAGTACTGGCGCTCAGCGAAGGCACCTGCAGGAGCTGAGGAGCACAGCAACCCCCCTTGGGACTTCTCAGGGCTGGTGGCCAAGCGAGGAGAGGTGGGGAAGTTGTATCCGTACAGGTTGTAAGGGTTGTGTAGAGAGAACGCATTGTAAGATCCCTGCTGCACGTGGTGGTGGCTTCCACTAAACATGTGGGCAGACGAAGAGGATGATCCTGATGAGGAGGAGGAAGGGGAGCTGGTGCTCCCTCCGGCCTGCATCATGTACTGAAGCTGAGAGGCTGGGAACGAGCCCAGTTGACTGCTGTAGGCATCCATCTTTCCACCGGTGCCGCTGCCTCCGCCACTGCCGGTCAGAGAGGCATGAGTGCTGCCCTGCATGCCAGCAGCAAGCAAGGAGGAAGTCCTCTGTGGCAGGAAGGATTCGGAGGGCTGACCAGAGGCCACAGTGCCCCCTGCAGCCTGGAGGCGTCCATACGAGCCGTCAGCCAGGCCACCGTAGCCCTGCAGTGCCGCCATGTTGCTGCGAGCACAGGCCGGGTATTCAGATAAGCCCAGGTTGCAGAGCTGGCTTTCCCTGCAGCCCACATTGAAGGTGTTTGGAGCCAAGTGAAAGGTTGGAGGGGAGCAGGAAGGGGACAGGAGGTGTGCCGCACCAGAGGGAGATGGAGTTCCTGTGCTGGAGGTGGTAGGAGAGGTGCCCGTGCTGCCACCTGGAAAATGTAAAAAATAGTGTGTGGGTACAAACGAAATCATATAAAGGTTTTTTTTATTGTATTCAAGAGCTTTTATATGTGTATTTATGAAAAAAAATCAAGACCAAATGTAATTGCGGTCTGACCCAAGTAAAATGTGAGTAATATCAAAGATTTCATGGGTTATAACTGCCATCTCTGGATTTAATGCTCAGAGGTGATGTTTATTCATGGATGAGACCAAAAGTCAAACACAGATGGGTTGCACATTTAATCTCAACACAAGGTTCTGACTGTGAGTTAATTGTATATGAAAGTAAACATGGCAATTCTGTAACAATGAACGGTTTTAAAGTTTTTTATTGTTTGCCTAATTCAGCAAGATCCCTCCACATGAAACCATGATAAACGAAGAAGTGGAGCATAATTTAAAGGGATTATTAGTGGCTAGAGTCTTAAAGGTACACACTTTCTCTCATTGTCAATTTTTAATTTTAGTTCCCTTACATTTATTTGCTATGTGCCACAAAAGTCTGCTCAGGACACTTTACAGAGAAGGGAAACGTAATGTTGCTAAAAATGCAATGCCAGACTGCCGCATGACAAATTTAAACCCTTATTGGTCAGAAAAGTAAAAGGTTTCATTTCAGACATGTATTTTCCAACACAAAATGGACAAAGTCATGATGTTACTTGTGTCTTATTTACAATGTTATACAAAAAACATTCATCGTGAATTCTTCAACTGCAGTTGGGAATGTGCCTCGCTTTTCTCTTTTCTTTTCTAAAGAACAGATGGAAGCATAGTGAAGAAATAATTGCCAGTGGGATTCTTTCCAAGCAGTCCACAAGCACAAAGTCAGACTAATAAAGTAAGTTGCACACATACTGAGTTCACCTGTCAACAGTTAAATATATAACCCTGGTAAGCCGCATTGACTTTTTCAGGCTCCTTTCTGCAGACTAACTGCAGGTTTTACTCTTTGAAAATTCATGAACTGTACTGTAAAATATATGACTGCAATGTGGAGATAAATCCACTTCTGACTGTGTCTGGTCAGCAGAGCTGCCTCACACACACTTATATATAAATATATACATACTGTGTTCACACAACTGAAATCCAAAAGTCAAGCTTTTTGAGAGAAACAATAACTCTGGGATATCAATCACATAGTTTTCTATTAATGAGACTTTGGCCCGGCTTCATCTTGCCATTGGAAGAGTGCAGTCTGAAATCAGACTGAGAAGGAGGCATAACTAAATAATCCAGGACTCGCTTGGCTGGGGTTCTGATTTTGCACCATATGCCTTTGATAATATCGCCACAGCGCTCAGCTCTGCACAATTTGGGGGGAGGGAGGAGGGGGGGTCACGTGCGGAAAATGAAGGGAAGACAGAAAGACGGTTTGGTGATGTCATGTTTTCCTCTAGTTGGAAGGGCTCGAGGTGCTTCGGTGCCGAGGGAGAGAGTTGATTACTTGAAGGGAAAACGGTGTCCCGTGCCATAAGGGCAAAGCTGCACGTGTCCACGCAGTTGCTACACTTTGCTGGACAGTGCAGTGTTGTTACAAGGTGACAAAGAGTTCATTGGCTGTGTTTAAAGACTCTTCAATTAAAACCTAATCACTGCAGAGGGGTTTTAGGATAACAAACTCGTCAGCCTGCTCAAACAAAGCATTCCGCATCGCGTCATGATGACCCACAGAGGTAAAGGTCAGCGAGGGAACTGAGTTGCTTTGCAGCAACAAGGCATTGAGATGAGCCCAGACTAAGGGCTCGGTGCCGGCGCTGGAGCTGAGACAGATGTAAGTGACGCGACTGATGCTGATTCGTGTTGTGGTACTGCCCAAAACCCACAGTTTAATTATTTTATTTTACAGGACCGAGCGTAATGTGAAAAGTTCAGCAGACGCAGGAGGAGCTGGCAGAGAAGCAGAATATAAACGACCTCAAGTGCAGGGCAGAGACAGCTGATACAGTGTGATGTGATATATGCAGGAAAAATGTGCAAAAAGAGAGTTCATGTTGGGGTAGCGATGCAAGGAGGTCGTGCTAAGTACGACTTCACACTACTCTGCTTGTTTTGACTGGGCGGCACCCTGAAATAGCTTTAAAAATCTGGTTATTGTATAGTTATGAACCAGTAACCAATTAAAAGCGGATTAAATAATAAATTAAGAATCTTCAAGACATTTTAATTGCAGTCAGTTTGGAAAAGTTTCTTCATGTCTATTCCAGATGTTACAAAGCACAAAAACAACTTATATGAAATTCTCACACATGATATATTACATTTGTTTCCTAGGTGCAGATAATTAAAGACACAATGAGTGATTGCAAAAGAGATTGCTAGGTGGATTTCAGTCCTTCAGAATAAAATTGTACTCCTTTTGGAGCCGCCAGTGTTCTGCCATCTGGTTCTACTTTGCAGGTAAGTGATCGGACTAAATTTTGCTGCAGGTTAGACTTTAAATCAAGAATAGACAAGACAGACTGAGAGATCCTTTTTAGGAGCACAAATTTCATTTACATACTTTGCTGTTTCTGCATGTTGGTGAAATCTTCAAATGTGAGGGTCCTCACTGGAGGTCTCCAGAAAGCATATGTCTCCATGATTGCCTCCAGGCCAGTCCTGACAGAGACATGCAACAAGAGATATTTGAGGACACATAAAGAAAAAATAATGGAAGAAAAAAGGAAACAATGGTTAAATAGAAAAAGAAAGGCACAGTTAAGCAATAATCCATTCTGCATGGTTGTTTTTCATTGACATAAAGACAGAAATGACTTTTAATATTCAGTATGCATTATGAAAAGAAAAACATGATTTTTTAAACCTCAACTGATCAGGCTTGCTCTAATGTTCTCACTTTTGTAACATTTTCTTATTTGTCAACATGTCTTATTTATTTTCTTTGTTTCATTATAAATGAGACCTGCATGCCTCAGTGTGTTCTGGGTTAAAGGAGGATTCACTCATTTTATACAAGCTGATCATAGCGTGAGCTCTTCTCACAGTTGCAGCATTTTTTCAGTGATGGAACTTCCTGGCCAAAGAGTCCTGGCGGTGTGCCTGTTTTGAGATCTGTCATACAGCTTTGTGATGCTCATTTCCAAAGTACAGCAAATGCAATATGGCATGAAGACGGGCATGTTGGATTATTGTATTAGGATCCACTTCTGAGATGTCACAGAATCCTGCAACTCTTAAGAGCTCATTGAATGACGGGTTTTCTGACGTTGGAGACTCCAAAGTGAAAAGAATACCCTACGTCGCGGCATTTGTCCAGCCCATTGTTATACAGTGGATGAGATAAACACGCCTCTATGCAGTTAAATCTACTACAATAGCACCTTTAACCATGACCCCAGTGTTTAACATAATATTCAGTTTACATGTGTTTCATAGGGGAAAATCTAGACAATGAACTCCACCTTCAAATTCAGTAGTTTAGCTTTTTTTTTAATAGCAAATCTAATATATTTGTTTGCAATACAGTTTATAGCTGTAATAAAACAGTCATCAAGGGTAACTTATAGCACTGGTTTCTGGAAAAGTAGTCAGAAACTATCTGACCATGACATGCATTCTAATGCTTCGGAATACATAGAGAGCAAATCAATGAATGAGTGAAAAAAACGTATCCAAACGATCATCTGAAGAGAGAAGCAGAATTACACCACACGCGTCACTGAGGGAGACACAAAGACTTGTCATGAATGAGTCTGAGTGTGACTGAATATCAGACGGAGTGCAACAGCGAGGCAGGAAACTGGAGTCTGGTTGAGGGAAACTGAGGCCATTAGGAAGGAGCAGGTTTTTATTATGCACATAAATCTGAGGTGAAGTTTCATCTTGAATCCGTACATGGTTCTCTTTCCTGCTTGATTTACTTCCCTCCATGCTGTTCAGCCTCTTCCAGCCCCATTCAGTGTTGCTCGTGTTATTTTAGCCCTGCCAGCTCCCAGAGCATGGCAGCTCATTAGTGCGCCATGCTAATCTGCCAGGCCTTCGCCATCACTGTGCTCATTCATCCGGTCACACTGTTGCAGGACAAAAGCCCAACACTACACACAGCTGACAACAGCCCCATTACCTCCACCAGACCTTAAGTTAGGCCTGTGTTAAGATGGAAAAGAAAAAAGATAACAAGGTGGTGTTACACGTGAGAATTAGCAACACAGTTTCCCTTATTTCATTTTAGAACTAGTTGGTAATAATCCATTACAAAGAAAATGCAGTATTGTATCACTGCTCAGAAATCCAGAAAGTAGTTTTGCTTTTCTGCTGGGTATGCAATGATAAAAGAAAAACAGTTTTTAGCTTTGTAGATTCTTGTTTTCAAAGATTTTGAGAGATACGACATACATTGATTGCAAATAAAAGTAATTTTCATCGTTCTCTTTCAATATAACTTAGGCAGACTATTCTACTTCCCAAAAGCCTAATCTGTTCTGATTTGGCAGCTTCACTTGCCTGGTCAGGCGTCACCCAACTTTGGGTGAAATTTTAACTTTAAGGAGGGAAAAAAACACCCCACTGGCTGCAAAGTTTGGGCTGCATCTGCCTTGCTAACTTGTTAATAGTGCAGCGCTGAAAATAAGAAACATGCAGTTCCTATACTGAACACTAGGGGCATGCTCCAAACATGAGTCAATCTCAGCTGATTATAATGTGAAAATTTTCAGCTTTGTGGCAGAAATAAACATACTAATAGTCTAGTCTAAGAAACAGTTTCGGTCCCTGCAGTTAGATTTAATAAGATATCTTTGACTGACAGCAACATTGGAGTTTAGCTGGAGCACGGGTGCTGGGACGCATAGCCAACCGAGCTCCACCAGGAGAATTAGCCAACCAAAGGACAGCAGGTACAAGTGGATGGGAATTCAACTTTACTGCATTCCTCGTTTCAGCTCTATCTCAGATGTCCTTACGACATCTGCAACATCTCCAAAGATAGATGGACAGACTTGTTCAGAATGACTGATCAGAATGAGGGCATCGTTTGCTGCAAACACTCTGCTACAGAAGAACTTATAATATGTAACCCATTAAAGAACAAAACCACCATATTTATACCAAAAAGTTAAAGGTCAGAGCTGCAGCTCGTTCACAATATTCATGAATGATCAAAGAAAAAGAATCTGCATCAAGCATGAAATCTAGAATAAATGAAAGAGGGTTTTTAAGGTAACAAGAGCAGAGTTAAAAGTATCCTACTTCAATCAGAACAAAACAAATTCCAGAAGGGCTGCAGGGAAGGAATCCCAAGCCGTACGTGAGGATAAATTCATTTTCTCTTTTTCTCTTCTTATACAGGCAAATATCTCATTCCCTGTTATCTTTTCATCTGTGGCTCTTTCTGCAATGAAATTCTAATGCCAGTTCATAAATCAACCAGCCTATTGTTTGAAAAACAAAAAAAGATGTCTCAAATATCTGTGTTTGATTAATGCGGACCAGATGAGGGGGCTTCTTTCATGTGCAGAGGGGTCTGGTGGATCAGTACATCCCCTCTCATTCCCCTCTCCTCCACTATATATGATAATTCAAAGACCGAGAGAAAACGATGAATCAAGAGGAAAAAAAGAGACAGAAGTAGAGGAGAGGAAACCTGGTGGAAAGGGAAGGATGAAAGTGATGAGGAAACCAGAAAACAGCGTCAAGACAAACCAGAGATGCAAAGCAAGGGTTTGCACTTCCTGCAAGGATTAAAGACTCAGTAATATCATGATGATGACGACTAAAATGAAAGTCTCAACAGGGATGAAGCGTCATTTTTCGGGATGACAGCACACTGTTAGTGACTGCACAGGCTATGCAGCAGCCGGCAGAACCATAAAACTGTAAAACCTGTGAGGTATAGCATCTGCGTGTGCCGTTCATAGTCACGGCTAAGAATGCAACAATCTGGTTTAACGTGTGTTGAGTAATGTCTCCTTTGTCTGCAGTTTTATTGAAAAAGAACTGAACAAAACTTAACAAGCTGCTTTTCAACATGATGCACGACTCAACAGCTTCACTGCGCCTTATGGCTTCTAAGAATGTGAATAAAAGAAATTGTGATTCCAGACGGTGTTAATAACCATGTTAGCGTGGATGTGGTGATTCGCAGGTCAAAAAAGATGTCTAGACGTCTAGGTTACAGTTTGCTACGGGTAAACGTTGTCCCCCTTGGATTTTACGACCATCTTTTAGTCTGAAGCGGATCCTAACTGTGTGTTGAAATGTTTATCTTTTTGCATGACCAAATGTTTAAAAGTGAGTGTTAAGGGAGGGATAAGGGGTGTGCAACTTCACCGGCTTTTACAAAATATGAAAAAAAACCTGGCATTTTCTTGTATGAAAAGAAAAAAAACATATATATATATATATAAAAAAATAATTGACAGTTCATATTAAAGATATTCAGACTTCCGTTTACAACACTGCACCATGTCCGTTGTCTGACCAGAAATCGAAGTGCATGTCGGACCACAGTGGCTCCAGACAGAGGAACTGCTTGTACTTTCACTCCAGGAAGTTTCTGATGCTTGTCGATAGCAAGGGAGCATAAAATTCAAAATAAAACAATGTTAAAAAATAAACCTTCATTTAACCTTCTTCTCTGTTCCAGTTTTACCAATCAGAATGAAAAGCTGCTAATACGAATCCTCCGAGTGTGTAATTTGAGCATGACAGGTCCTATCCGTCTGTTTAGTGTCATAGCGATTCAACAGACTCCGGGTCAGATTTATTTATTCATTGAGTTAGCAGGGTCAACACTTTATGCATGAACACACTTGTATTTTGAGACCGGTACTGGATGAGACTAGAACAGACGGACAGAGCCGAGGCGCCTTCCAGTGAGCATTTGTCGGAGCCTAAACTCTGAAGTGCTCTTCGAAGTATTGTTTTTATATGGCGCAGCATATGTCTCCATGTTCTATCTTCAGATGACTATTTCCATATTAAAGGTCAAACAGAGAGGGAATAAAAAGAACAGTACCATACTGCAGCTGTTAGCACTAACGCCACAAAGCAAAAGACAAAAAGGTTCTGGGTTCAAGTTTCTACTTTTTCATATGAGGGCTTATCATGAGTGCTTCCTTTGTTTTTCCTCAATCCAAAAACGCGCTGGTTATATGGGAGACTCTTAAGCGACGTAAATGTGGACACGAATTGTCGTCTGTCTCCAGGTGCGGGTCCTATGAAGACCCCCCTGTCCCAGTCAGTGTTAGTTGAGACGGACTCCAGCTCCTCGTAACCCTCAAAAGATAAGAAAGTACAGCTGATCTGCCCTAAAATCCATCATGAAATACTTGAGACTTCATACAGGAAACACCTTTTTTTCTGACTTGAGAGGCTGACGGTAGAAATCAAAGCGTTAACCTGGAAGGTGAGGGGCAGCTGGTCAACAGACTGGACCTCTTAAAACAGTGAGATGAGACATGAAAAGCTTCAAATGTATTGAAACGATGCAGAAAATCTCCTAAAAGCGTTAAACTACAATGCCAGAAGAAGATTCAGAACATATCGACTGTCAAGACACATTATTCTTATATGACTAAGCAAAATCTAAGACAACCTGGATACATGGATACCGAGGATTCAACGACAAGACATGTTTAGGCCCAATTTGAAGATTTATAGATTTATACTTATAAAATGAATAAATGTAGATATATTATACAGATATATGTATGATAAATACATAACTCTGTCATTATGTATTGGTATTATTACACAACACTGACTCTTAATTGTTTGATTTTTACATTTGACTGACAAATATGTACTACATTACGTTTATTAGGCTTTTTAATATAAATCTATGTAATCCAAAGGAATGGAAATTTTATATGAATACATCAATCTTAAAATTAAGCCTAACTATTCCATATTTTCATGTACTGTTTAGTCACAAGTTATACATTAATGAAGTTGTTAAAATGAGAAGTAAAACCCCATCAAAGCAGACGTGACAAACTTTTTTTTTTTTTTTTTTTTAAATCTAAGCCAAAGAGCGGCTTGTTAATACCAGAACAGGCGTAATAAGAGACAAGCTGGATCTGTTTTTCCTAAACTGAAGACTCTTTATCATCAACACGACTGTTTTGACCACTGCTGAAACAAACAGGCGACACGTGTGTTTTTATCACAAGCCGTGTTTCAGGACCTCACCCACAGAACCGGACCCTCCCATCGAGGCCTTTAACAGTTTGCAGCTGAACAGCTTAGTAAGTCGGCGTCTGTAAAAGGCTTTGTTGTGTACCTGTTTCGGCCCGAGTCCCGGAATCCTTTGGCAAATGGGTTCCGGTCGATCTTTAGTCTGGTGATCTGCAGATGAAGAGGAAAGAAGGTCTCTTTTTTTCAGTCGTTGCAGTTTAACTTACAACAGCTTCTCACAGGTGGCTTTTACATTCAGACAATTTTTCTGTATTCTTGAAATGACAATTGAAGTGAACCTGCTGATTCTGGTAGGCGGTGACGGTGGTGAAGACGGTCTCAGGGAAGCTGAAGGTCTTGACTCCCTCGCCGGTGGGCACGGGCTTGTTCGGAGACAGTTCGCTGCTAAAATCCTTCCTAATGATGTGAACGCGGGGCTGGTACTTGTGCATGGAGTGGAGGATGATCTGTAAAAATGAAAAGTGAGAGAGGGAGCTGAAGTCGGGGCTTTCTGGTGTTGGCAGTGACGGTGTAATCCAAAGCGTAGAATAGACAGATGGAACAGACTCAATAAGGATCAGATGTGTGATGGATTCACAAGGTAAACTTGGTCAACAGCTAAAAAATATTTCACAAATGATGTCTCCCACTACACCCACACTTCAAAACATGAGACTCTGAACACATTTTCTTCATATGAACATTAAGAGGTAAGTCCGCTCTGTAGTGACGCTTGCTTGAGGATTATTTCACAGCAGAGCGGAGGCGTCAGACGGTGTCGGCCCCAGCCTCGCCTCAGGGCCTGGGTCTGCTCTTGATTACTCTGAGAGTGAGAAAACCTCCCCAGAGCCAAACACCCCAAACCCTAACCACATTGTGCTACAACTCAGGGGGGTCATTTCAAAACAGGGCTGCAGGGGAAAACACCTCTGAATATCAAAAACATTGCGCTCTCTGATTCAGGCCTCAAATCACAAACCCAGACAAACACAGAAGTCATGACTGCACTGCTGCATGGAGGCACGCATGCGTGCTTCAATCTGCAATCCTGACTGAAAAGGATGTGTGCCCGTTTGGAGTCTTCAGTCATGCTTTTTAGTGTTTTTTTTTTTTTTTCAAGCTCTGCCCAGAGATTACCTGTCAATCAAATCACACAAACAGCGTTGTTGTGTTGTTTTTGTTTGTTTGTTTATTTTTTCACTCAGATTCACAAATAGTATCCAGGGAAAAGATTTTCTACTGGCTGTATGTCTACACAAAAAAGACACTTTTTTATTGCGTAGACTTTCAGTCTACGCAATAAAAAAGTTTCATCAGTCTTAGACTTTATTTTGAAAGTGGGAATAAGAGAATTAAAATGGCACCTCAGAGGTGAAAGTTAAAAAAGACTGACTACTGTAATAACTGCAGTGTGCATGAGATATACAGTATTTTCATTGTATAATAAGTTACACAACATTGTATTATAAGTTGTATAATACATTATATTAGCAATTAATGCTGTTGCAAAAACAAACAAACAAACAAACAAAAAAGGTCTATTTAAAACATCATGAAACATTATGTCCTTCTTTTTTTCCAAGTTGACAAAATTTCTTATGGTACTAATGAAAGGTCTGAGACATGTTTTCCTCAAAATCCCAAACAGAAACAGTACAACAGCTCACTGTCAAACAGGAATTTGCACATCTGTTCACAGCAGCTGGTTTAAGGGGGTGGAGTCAGCATCCCAACTCCACTCTGCCCTCACCCCACCTACCACCCTCTTCTTGAGCGGAGGGCAGAGGTTGGGGGTAGAAGTCAGAGGTCCCGTGCACTGGCGAAGCTCTCTTCATTCGGTGCATCTCAGAAAGGTGCAATCTTCCCTCCCCAGTGCGGGCTTTCACATCATTTCACAATCTCACCATGCTCTGTTTCCACAACTTTGCTGTCTACAGTCAGGTACAAACCCATAATCCCTCTGGTGACTGCTTTGTACAGTCTGTGTTGACTAAAACTGTGTTAAAAAAAAAAAAAAAACCTGCAATTTCAAAAAAAGATATTTTCCTGTGGTTGATGGTGTATTAGCTATTAAAGGAGAAAGTTTCAGCAGGAGGGGGGCGCTGGCTGGACTTCGGCTGATGGATGCTCCTCTAGGTTGTTAAGCCCAGCAGCGGGTTTCTCCGAGTAGCTAAAGTCTCAAACTGAGTGACTGACTGAGTGAGTGTAAACACAGCCATCTTTAGTTTGCTTGTTATTTGGCTCGGCATTCTGGCAGCGGGTCTGAATGCAGATGTGGTCCTCCTGACGGACCGGTTTCAGCGTCCGCGTGCAGCCGCCCGTCGGGGACCTGTTACATCTTCCCGCAGTGTCAGTTCACACAGCACTCGAATCAGCTGTTACACCTTCGTTATTGCATAACAGAGACAGCACAACGTGACTCTGTGAATCCAGCTAGTGCCCCACATCAAATGCAATTCATTAAAACAAAGAATAAAAGTAAATAAAAATAAATATGAGGGAGCTGGATAATTCTCTTATCTGGTCCTGTGATGTTACAGTACCCTGCCAATTTCAGCCGCTCGCAGACTGCGCCGGTCCAAATAAAGTGACATATTTAGCAGCATT
Organism: Zenarchopterus dispar; assembly: GCA_028564865.1. Classification (NCBI taxonomy): domain Eukaryota; kingdom Metazoa; phylum Chordata; class Actinopteri; order Beloniformes; family Zenarchopteridae; genus Zenarchopterus; species Zenarchopterus dispar. The sequence continues at coordinate 861,615 of JAOWBL010000014.1, forward strand.
TCAGATATTCAAATACATGCTTTCAATCCCCAAAAAATGTCTAGAGTGATATGTAAATATTGTGTATTGGGTTATTATGTGTTATAAAAATACAAATACTGCCAGCATATAACATTTTGCTTGCATATCAGACAACAGATATTGAAACACAAAAATGTTTTACTTTTTACCAAAATGGACATAAATAGAGCTCCCTTTTTTTCCCACAGGATTTACGCTTTCAGTCCATCGTCACCAGGAAGTGAGATAAGTTACTTCAGTTTAAACATCAACTCTGAATTCAGAACAGAAACTCAAAGAGCATCCAGAGCAAAGGACGAGATCTGGCAGATATCCCTGATCAAATAAAATCCCTTTCATAAGATATGTTTTCATTTTCATGGCAGGTTATGGCGTCCCTTTAGTCCCCTTTGAGAAATATTTGGGCATTGACGCCAACAAACGCATGTAGCAGATGTCGTGTTCAGAGAATCAAACACATTAATGACCATAAAAGATCCGTAATCAAAGCAATGAATTACACACACGGCTGAACTACTGCAGACCAGCGACAACTCCCACTCTCCCTCATCTCTGGAGGAGGCTGTGTGTAAGAGAGAGCTGGACTCCACCACTTCACACGTTATTATATTTTATATTATAATACGGCTGAAAAATCTAAAAACTCGCATCTCAAAGACCTTTGATGCCTTACTTAGAGGAAGAAACGGGCAAATGTTCAAAGCAGACTATGTAAAAATATTTACTGTGGAGTTTTGAGCGATCTCACACCAGTGCAATGATACATTACAATGCAATGCATCATTAACAACAAAGAACAAAAGAAAGCAACAAAAGGAAAAAAAATCCCTTGGCTCGCCGAGTCAGCTCCGGCATTTTATTAGATTTTCCCATAGACCAGCGAGAGGAACTAGACGACAGGCCAGAGTGACAGCGTGAGGCCGATCTGACCTCATGAGACGAATGAGTCCATTCAAGCCGAAAAACTTAAAAGTGCTTGAAGCTTACAGCATGATTTAACTCCAACAAACTGTAGAAAATGATGCCACAACAACCTGCCGGCGAAACGTTACTAAAAACATATTAATGCTTTTTAATCTGGTGGATTATAATCATCTTTCGTCATTATTTTTGGGTCTCTTTACACACAGTTTCAGCGTTGTACAAGTTTATTCACTCCGCTCAACAACTTTTATTTGAGACGCAGTTGTCGCTCTGGTAGAATTAGCGGCAAACGTCCACTGTAACGCATCTGCAAAATTTAAGTGAGAACTTTTTTTGAGCCATTTGAGTAAATATTTTATCCTGATGTAGAATGCTCCCTGTGATAGTGTGATAGTGTTCCCTCACTGGTTCTTCTGTGCCCAGCGATGTCCTCCATGTTATTATCTATTTTAACCTCTGATTGTGTTTCATCATTCATAGTGATCAGGGTCGGTGGGTAAGGGGGGTAGGAGGATGGAGGATTTTGTTTTTACTGTTAAAGCACTTTGTGCTACATTTGATTGTACGAAAAGTGCCATATAAATAAAGTTTGATCTGATTTGCTCTCTCTTTAACTCCCAGACAGTCAGAAGCACTCAGAAAGTGCAAAAGGTGTTGAGTGACATTTGCTCAAACAAAGATAGAACTACCAACACAAACCACCTCTTCTTATTTTCAGTATTTCTTCTACTATGTGATGCACCGGTCATAATTAAGAACACTCGCTCTGTACGGAGGAGAAGAGGCGCAGGCGTATCCTGCACTGCAGTCTCGTGCTGCATTTTGTGGTTTCTAGGAAAGACATATAAGCCCCCTCTGGTTCCAGTGAGGTGTCAATCAAAAACTCAAGATGGCGGCTCCAGTTAGAAGCTGTTACAGTGAATGAATGTACTGATATGTTTCAGAGAAAGCGTTTGAATTGTATTTTTCTGCTGTGAAAAGACTCTTTCTCCAGTGAGGAGGATGATCAGTGAATTAAAAGGTTTTATTGGTAAGTTTGTTTTTCTTAATTGCACCAGTGATTCCATGCCAGCATCCTTGACATTAAGACAAGTCCAGAAATCATGACTTCTCTGGAGTTGCAGACAAAAATTGTACTCACTGTGCAATTGTGTTTTTTTTCCTCTTTTTTTTCTCATAATAGTATATAATCATATACAAGTATATCATCCTTTTAGTGTTCTCTGTAACTTTTTTTTTAAGACTCTGCAGACCAGACTTCTTATTAATTATAAGCTCTAACAAACTATGCCACATAAACATAGTCTGTGGTTTGAGTCCTCATCTCAACATCCCAAACTTAGGGACAGACTTTTGGACGACGTTCTGCCTGAGACATAAAGTTTTCTTCCTCACAGACTCTCCTTTTGTTGTGATGTCTGATGATTCGTGACATTTACTGTATGCTTGTCTGTTTCCGATGAGGCAGACATTTCACAATACCACAAGTCAGAGGGATGAGCGAGAAGTGGGGAGGCGTCCCACACAGGAAGCTCCGAAATCAATTTCCTTTGGCCTCTAAACAGGCACCACAGAAAACAAAGCACTTCGACCGAGCAGCAGGAGAGGGGAGGCAGCCTCCCCACCAGCGCCCACATGTTATTACATTTGTCACCACTGAGCTGATGTAATCATCTGCAGAGCAGCGACACAGCAGGAATCTGCAGCCCAACATGAAGCTGGTTCCTGCCATGTTTGTGCATCAGTGGAGACGTCTCTGACAGCGCCGGCGTTACTGTCTCATCTCTGTAGCGCACCTCGTGCTCTTGTCGACGACATCTCCTTCAGCAGCGACTACAGGTCATCTTATTGTGCTTCCACACCCAGACAGAAACCAAACACAAAATGATGCTTTTTACTGTAAAATACAAATGTTAAAAATGTTTTTTTGTTGTTTGTTTGTTTTTTTCAAACAATTTGAGCTTTCTTTTAAATTCAGTGCTGTTGCTGTTAAAAGACCTGGAACAGTGAGTTAAAATGTGCTGTGACTTTTATTTAGGTGCTGCATTGAATAATCTTTTGTAGAGAGGAGACAGAGAACCATGAAAATAAACTGCAACAACCTAGCCGAGGAAAACATGTTGCCATGTTAAATTTTCTACTGTTTATACTTCATTTGATTTTATTTTCTGATGCATGCACCGCTGACTTTGTTCTCCTCAGTCATCTTCAGCTTTTTCAAACAATGACTGAATGCACGTGAGGGACCAGACAGGTTGGTGAGCAGCCCTGAAACACTCGCTTTTACTTAGAAATCAAAGTTTCAAAGCTGCAGGAGGCCCAGTCTTCTTTTCCTGTTTCTTTTGTTTTTATTTTTTTAATTTTGGCTCCAGTGGCTTTTCACGAGAAAGTACCTTGACAGGAAACTTGGGATAAAGAGAAGGGGAAGACACACAGCAAAGGCTCACAGGCCAGAACTCAGGACTCAAACCTGGACCGCCTGCATGATATGTGCTACACCTGCTCAGTCAGCTGTCTGGTGCTTCTTTCATTTTTACTCATATATCACTGTTTTAGTCTGTCCTAAATCGTGTCATTTGCTTTTTATTTCTGTCTCTTTTTTTAACCCTTCTTTCTTTGTGATGGTGTGACACCTACAAATGAAGGATCACAACTGTATTTTCATTTTTTGTTAAGTGCAATGTTGGTTGCTCGCCAGTGGAGGAAGTTTCTGCCAAGGTGGGTGTTGGGTGTGGTTGTCTGCTTGGAGGTGCTCCACGCTCTGATCAGAGCCTGGCTGCCTACTGAGCACAGCTCATGCATTTTTCTGTATTCTTTCATGCAGAAATACAGGTTATTAACAAAAAATATTCGAGCTCAGACTTCTCATGAAGTTGTACAAACTCCTTCTCTACTAGATCCAGTAACATTATTGTCCAAACTTCTGTGTTTTGGTTTGTTGAAGAAGGCCAGTGGGTTTCTGCATTGTGAAGTGGTGTGTGTTGGGTAAAGATGGCGGACCTCAGCATGTTTAGTTTAGCTGTAATTGTGGCTTCCAGACTAAGGTGACTCTTATTTGGTTTATGATGTAAATACTACAAACTGATGATGTTTTATAAGCTTTTTGTCATTAATGACTCCCAGCTTATCTTCTTTCACGCTATGTATTGATGTGTGCACATGTTGAGTGGGTTGTTTTTAGAAGTTGTTCAGGAAACAGTCAAGAGATTCAGGTTAACTAATGCATGAGTTGTGCTGAGCTTTTTATACTTTTTTATTTTACTTTTTTTATATATATGTTGTGATAAAAGCTACAGTATATGTTTAAGTGAGTGAAATGCTCTAAAGGAGCTGTAAAAGACAGTATACACCGTGCAAAGACATTTATTTGTTTTTTGTTTGTTTGTTTAAGAATGAACCAGAAGGTTAAAATTGGAATTCAGAAAGTTGTGAAACTATAATGATTTTGAAACGTGAAAATGTGTGATTGTCTCTTAATAACTCAGATGAGAGCCTACCTGCTGACCGACCACAGCCCGTGTTTTTTTTTTGTTTTTTTTTTTTTTGCATTCTTTCCTGCAAAAATACAGGACCCATCAGAGGCCTGTAACAATGGCACAGTGACCCCTACACAATGCACCCTCTTGCCCACTGACAGCTGGGATTGACTCCAACAGACTGATGCTAAGTAGAAGGAAGCAGGCATCAATAATGCATGGATGGATACGTGCACACCTGTGCACCATAAACACTCTATCAGGCTTTGAAAATAAATTACTGTTTGGGTTTAGAGTATTAATTACAGGCTTAAAGTCAGGAAATAAAATATCTGGAGGATTTAAAAAAAAATTGTTTTGGTGTTAAATAGAAAATCCCAACATCCTGCAAGCTCCTCACAAGCTGCTGGTGTGTGTCATGTGATTGCAGAGACAACTGGTTCCTTTGGCAGACAGAAGTACATCTGATACGTGAATTTAGTTCCTAGAAATGTGAAATGGCAACATAATTCTGAGGAGACCGCTGAGAATTTTATTGCAACTACTGCTATGGTTATAAACAAATACTGTTAAGTGTTATTCTTAATATGGCAGAAAAATCTTGCTTCAAGTGTTTATCTATCGGCCTTTTATGCTCTCTGCAAACATCTGAGTAAAAAAAAAAAAAAAGAAAGAAACTTTCACCAGCAAATGCAAGAATTTCCAACTGCCCTAATAAGAAAAAAAACCCCAAATATATCAGAATTATACTATCATTTGTAGGTCATACTTTTGCATATTTTCTTTAACATTATGTACCTTTTCCTGCAGAGCTAAATGCAAGAGTCCAACCATAGCTAATAACTTCATAGATAACAATGATAGCTGTCTCCACCTTTGGAAAAAAAGAGTCTAAGGAGCAAGTAAGGAGTATACTCAAGCCCGCTGCCCTCTTACTGATTAAACAAAAGAAGGGCAGTAAATCACACAAATAATGGCCTAACTTGTTGCATTGCAGTTTAATATTTCACATTTGAAAGACACATTACACATTTTGAGCTGCCAAGAACCAATAAGGGACTTGCTTAAGCTCACCACCTCTGCTGCAGACGGGATGAAAGCAGGGCAGTAAATTAGACAGACTGTGGTCGCGCTTAAAGTTTAGTTCAGTCGTGCGGCTGCAAGGGTGAACTGCAAATCAACCTCTTAGCAAAACTGTTTTATTACAAAATCCTTAAGAGTGCCAAGAAGGAAATAAATATTGTGCATTAAATCAAGTTCACTCGTTCAAGCCCCAGACTTCTAATATGTTTTGTGCACGATACATAATATATAGTAAGAGTGGACAGCCTTCAAAAAGAAACACTCGTAGCGAGGGGGCTTTATGTGGCAGAACAGACAGGAAATCCATCCTGAAGAAGTCTCATTAGTCTGTGAGTCATGAAAGCATGAAGGCCATCAAGAGTTGTGTCAGCTTTCCTGTCAAGCAAATAAATCAAGCACATTTCAATCCAGGAACTGTCACACAGCTCAGCTTAAAGTGGATGCTTTCGTTGCTGATGCAAAGATGTGTGCAGCACACACACACACACACTCACACACAAAAAAAGCATTTAGATCTAAAATATTGCTTCTATAAATGTGCTTTAGAGTTTAAGTTGTGCTTGGTATTGTGTTTGTTTTTTTCTTAAATAATAAAACATTTTTGTCTGATTCATTGTTAGATGAGATGCACAGTGAGAACTACCCTATACATTTCATCAATGCACTGCTCCAAGAGCCTAAATGCAGTTTTAAGGTTTGAGAGTCACAGAAAATCTCTCCAACAATATGACAAATGCATAAATGAGCATAATAAGGATATTATCTAAATCAAACACGGAGCTGCAGATGACTTGTTGGGAGCAGGAGAGGAGTTTTCCTTACATGGCCCTGGTCGTCCAGCTCGTTGTTGGTGAGCTTGAGCTTGTCGAAGCTGACCACCTGCCTCATCCAGGTGTCTCCTGAGGCCAGGGAGTCCGGGTGGATGTAGACCCGCGGGGGCACCGGGGAGTCTGCGTTCCCTGCCACCATCCACTTGGAGCTGTGATACACGTATCTGCCAGAGAAGAAGAGAAAACCACCGTGAGCACCAGAGCATCGGCAACACCATGACATTTTACCTGCATTTACCGCTTCTGATCCTCAACACAAAAAGAAGATGCTGAGGGTCTTAAATATTACAGAATTCTGAATCCAGAGCAGCTGAGGAAGATTTTGTTTTCCCCAAGCAGGAAATCATTCTGAATAATAAGAATTGACAAATTCAAATTAAATGAATTCAAACATCAAATACGAACCCTTAGAATGGAATAAAAACCCTTTTCATAAAGCTGAGCTGAGTTGTTCGACACATGAAGCTACACTGGAACGCCTCCTCCAGCTGTCCTTCTCCAACTCCATCTTCCTGTTGTGGATGTTTCTGATGAATTTGCTAATTGTGTTTTTGTCCCAGAGAAACTTGATGGAGGTCTAATAATCCCTCCCAGTCTGAATGTTTTCAAAACTGACTCGAGGTTATTTCAGGGTTGATCCGGTTATTATAAAGCCCGCTTGGATTTAAAAAGGCTGGAGTGCCTCTGATTTTCTTTTTTTCTTTTTCAGCACACTTGAAAACAAACTCCAAACACTGAGTCACGTTGCCACAACACCAGCTGTTAAATCTCATCGGCTGTTTTTTCACTATGCTTGAAATTTCTAAGAAGAATAATAAATAAAATATCCCATATGCATTCGCACGCTTGGCTGCATAGTTTCAATTAAGCATAGCCATAATATTTGATGATGATGTGTGTGAGTTTGTGAGTTTGGGTGCAGTGGGGCACCCCACCCATTACGCAGCGGGAAGAGGGAAGACAGAGTAATAATTTTTTTTTTTTTTCCAAAAACCAAGTTACAAAACATCAGTTAATTCTACAGTACATACACTGCTATAAAAAAGAAAACAAAAGGAGAACAAAGAGCAAGATGGAGGAGAATCCAAAAAATGAAAGCAAGCAGACCAGAGAATCATCAGGAGATAAAACAAGGGAGCAGCCGAGTAAGATAAGGGCCGTGGGCACAGACGCAAAAGATAGACAAGAGGAAGAAGACAAGAGCGGTGGGAGTGTGTGGATAGAGAGATTGTGAAGCACAGCTGTTTGCTTTTAGTTCTGGCCCGGCGCTCAGTTGAAAGTGTTTTATCTGCGGCGTTTCTGCCAAACTCATCACTCAGTCCTGAAACATGGACAAAACTCTCGTTTGGTGCTCTTGTTATTGCCTTCGGAGGGCTGCACCACCCCGTTTTACACACACACACACACACCCTGCCTCTTTTTGCCACAAACACACACACAGACATATAAAAAACACACACAGGGGGATTTCTGTAAATGCTGCCAAACACACTCTCAGACTCTCACTGTAGCTAAAATTCAGCTCTGTAGGATGACGACAAACCCGACTGTGATGTTTCAGAAATGACTTTTGTGTATTGATCTAGTTTATGATGCTACTTAGATTTTTGTAAAAATGATCAGATGGTTTCACGTGAAGTCTCTTTTGTGTGGGTTCATATGAAGCTTTTCACCTTTAAGCCGAAGGTGAAGAAAATGAAAATCCTCAAAATATTTAAAGACCAGCAGTTATTAAAAAGGAAGCAGCTTTATTAACGTTTGTCTGTGTGCAAACATGCAAGTAGCTGCAAAAGAGTCATAACTGTATTTCACATTCATTAAAATAAGTTGCTCCCTTGCAAAAAAAAATGTTGTACCTTCTATTTTACTTTTTAGTTTGGTTTTTAAAAAATGCTCTGCTTTGGAAAGATATTTTGAGAGATAATGACAACACATTTGAATTTTATAAGCTCTCAAATGAAATCTGCAACGTAGTCATGTCCAACATTTACAAAACAATTATATGTAGTTGGAAAGAGGCGAAAAGAGTGTTATTTATATTTATGTACTTGAAGAAAAAAACAAAATTATAGAAATATCAGACACTAACTCTGGAAAAAAGTCAAACAAAGATTTAAAGTTATTTTCAGGGAAGTGCGGTTTGCTCAAGCCTTTATCAGCTGTTCCTTAGTAAGAAGCACAATTAAGCTTTGCATAACCAACAACTTCCCCTGGATCAGTGGACACAAACGAATGTTTTTCCAGAACATTTGTTCCGTGGAGTTTATCATTATTGGTAGGAGATATTATACATGTACTTCTCCTTAAGTTTTATCAATGTCCTCCTTTACTTTACTGCAGCAGCTGCTCGTGATTAATCTATCCCAAACAACCTGGAAATGAACAACACACACGTTGTGTGTGTGAGGAAGGAGGAACCAGCAATAAACATGCAGGAAATTAGTTTTGCTTGCTTAAACCTCATTAGAACTCCAGAGTATGGTTCAGTTTAGCTTGGCTTTACTCTTTATGGCACCAGGTACTTTTTACTACGCTGTTCCCCCGGTTTACACCCAAACCTTTCAGACAGGTATCATTGCAGTAGAGAGTAAAAATGTTGCAGATTAGAGAAACAAAAGTATTTGCATGTGTCTTCTTCAAAGAAGGTACCTTGCCACAAGCTTCGGGTGCAAACATGTGTGGGGCATCTTTGCAGAGGAAGCACGGGAGCCGTGGGCTGATGTGAGCAGATGATGAGACGTTTCTCATGGTGCTTCAAGTCAAAACTCTGAGAAGTGATTAAACTTTTCACGTCACCTTTTAGATTCAACTGGTACATCAATCCCAGCGGATCTTTAAAGAAAGCGCCGGGCCCAATCCGACATGCAAAACTAAAAACAGCAAAGTGCAAAGAATCAGTTTGAGACACAAAAACAGCAAAGAATCAGTTTGAGTCACACTCTGCAGTGGAAATTAGTTTTTAGGGGCTGAAGCGAGTTTTTTGACCAAGTAAGAGTAAAATTCAAAACGCTCCAACAGTGATGCAAATAGTGCAGCCACATATCCAGCACAGAGTCCATGCAAAATGGTCTCGCGTACGTATTAAGCCTCATCTGGGTTCTACAAAGCCCTTTACAATAAGTTTTTTCACAATGCTGCACTTCTGTTACATATACACTCTATTTATAGCAGCGCTTTGTTTCTGCAGTCATAGTCTGATGGCCTTATCAAGGTGCCATGTGGGGCCAGTGTCTTGCCCAAGGACACATGGTAGGAAATCAAACCACCGGCCGACGTAGTCCGAGACCTAGTTTTTGGTTACAGTGTTTCATTTTGTTTTTTGTTTTTTTGTAGAAAGAAAATTTTTGGTTTTGTATCACTAGTTTTGAGCCAAAAAATATGAAATATTTGATTAATGTGGAAAACAAAGATCACTGTATTTGTTTAAAGCTTTTTTTTCCCTCACAAAATATCTAAAGGAAACTTGAATCTGGCTTGAGATCCACAGAGTGCAGAAACCCAGAAGAGAGTTAGTTTACCTCCATGATTTAGGTGTAAAAAAGAACACTTAGATTACATCATGCTGTATAATCATCTAGCAAGAAAATGCTTCTTTTCTATATCAAGTTTTTGGCCACCTGATATGTTGAACACTGTATTTTTTTCATCTCTCCTTCTATTTCCCCACTTTAAGAACTGAACAATAAGGGTAATCCTTAAAGCTTGCATAGAATATTTCTGGTTTTCTTAGTTCTTGCCAAAGTTTTAGACTTCATCCAAACGGTTTTGTTAGTTCTACCTGGCTGTTGGGAAGTTTTTGACTCATATAATTGTTATAAACTGTCATTCACTCTTGCCAGCCTTTAAAGCCCCGCCCACATATTCATAAGGTGAACGGTGTGGGTTGACAAATACCAACCCACAAGAGGGATGATAAGTCTGTGATTCACTTGGGCCTTCATAGGGATAACAATCAGTTATAAGCTAAGAAGAAGATTGAGTAAGAGATTAAATTAAATTCCAGTTTGTTATACACAACGTTTTAGGATTAAGAGCTAAATATGCCACCATGTTCATGAGACTGTCACTGTGTTTGACTTAGGTTCCTAAAGGATAAAGAAAAAAAATAGAGAGAAGACAGATTGAACTAAAACAGAAAAAAATGTACCCAGACAGGAAAACAAGATATTTAAACCCTCAGCTGATAACAATGTCCAGCTTCATCACCAGTGACCCCCTTCGCCATCACTGAGATACACAACTATTCAATTATGGGCCGTTGATCCTATAATTGAGTTAAAATATTTATGTTCGCCATTAAGTAAAATGAGGAATGATGTGCAAAAATGAAACAAGAACTATCAGTGTAATGACATACGCATCTCTCCAAACACGGTCCTGACTTTTGACCTCAACACGGAGATATGTACACCCACAAACGGTGCCAGGCGTTTCTGCAATTTCCTGTTTGGAGTGCTGTTTAGGGTTATGCTCAGCGTAGCAGGGAAAGTGTTAAGGAACAAGGAAACTTTAGCCCCAAACAGGGCTGGAAATCTGATTAGCCCCCTGCTTTCATCTTCCATAAATCTACCATCTGGCACCGGAATAATCAATAGAGACTGCACTTTATGTGACACTCTTACTGGTTGGGCGGTGGGGTAGGAGGGTGGTTTGGTCGGGGGGTGTTCTGCCTTCTTAGCAAACACCAAACCGTACAGCTGTCAAAACTGAACTGCAATCGACGGAGGGGTATGAAACACATTAATGCAAGCACGCAAGACAAACAAAAAAGAAAATAAAAACAGCTTGTTGATGACAGTGTGGGTTTGCATGTGTGTATGTGTGCGTCTGGCTCGTCAGCTCACCGTATGTACACTCCAACACAGGCTGGCATGCACATAAAAACCCACATTTACACACTTCCACAAGCCGAGGCTGGAGATGGAGTCGCTGTACTGATAGAGTCAACACTGCTATTGAATTACTGCTCATGGCTGACTGCTGCGTGCGCATGTACGTGCGCTCCGAGTTTCTAAGAGAAGACCAAAGCCTCGAGCGAGTACATGTGTGTGCTCTCAAATTTCTTTACATAAGAGGAGCAAGCGTCGTCACCGTTGATATTTTTGACATTTATCAGTTTCAGACTGTGATCATGACTCATAAGATTCACAAGAATTACTTTTGATTAAACTGAGCTTAAGTTTGGTGTCAGGTTCAGATTCATGAGAGTGAATCTGAACCATTCCTGACAGCCATACTTCTACATCATTTATGAACATCAGAATGCTTGCTGTGGTGCGGTGCTGATGGGGGGTGTGTGTTTTTGGAATTACTCCAACTAGAAAGAAGAGGTTAAAAATGATAGTTGTCCTTATAAATACAGTTTATTAAGAAAAAGTGTTTGCAGGGAGGGTCACACAGTTTTGTTTCTTTAGTTTGAAGTATCCTGAGAGTTAACTGGCCTTGGAAGTCTGACAAAATCTTTTTATCCATTTATTGGGACACTGATGATGACCAATAATCCATAAACCATTCAATCTTTTCAAATACATGCATTTGGGTGTTTTATTTGTGTTTGTGTGTGTGTGTTATCTTTGTATTAGTTTAAAGTTAGTTAATCACTGAATATTCATAAACAGAAAAAAGACCTTTATATAATAAATAATAATAATAACCTTACAGGGTCTATTTTCAAATTAAATTTATTCTCTCTAAATGAAAGGCTGTTTTTTTTTATTTCAGCAACCAGATAAAGGTTTGCTCAGGAAAACCATCGTCCCCTTGGATAAAAAAACATAATGGTTTTCTAAATGTGTGTGTTTCATCTCATTTTTTTGTAAACGTAGAAATGTTCTTTCTTGTGTGGGAAAATGTTGGCCTGGGCAGCGTTCCTAATTCGTTTCTTCTTTCATTCAAAGAATTTGTCTTCTTGATTCAACTTTCCAATGGGCCGAAACAACAGATGCAGGAGAAACTGCCTGTGGACACCTCTGGAGCGGGACACAACCAGAAAATGTAACACAGGCAGAACAACGCCGGACTAGTTTCAAACGAGACGCCCATGTTGGCTTCCTGTGGAGTAAGAATCCAAGTTTGTCTGCTCTGCAGTGGAAAATGAATCAGTTCGGTCCATTCTGTACCGGTGGAAACGGTGGTGAATGTGATGGGTACCGGCCCCCATTTCACAAGAGAGAACTTTCAAAAAAGTGTCAGGATATAATTGAAATCCTGTTTAATTTTCAATGTGACTGCAGAAATGAATCATATTGTGCAGAGAGTTTGAGTAAAGAATCCCCGTATGTAAATAGCAGCCCAGATTAAACCCTGAGGTCGATGTGTGTTCCTTCATTTTTTTTTATATTTCCAAAAGAGTGTGAGAGCTGTGTACGTTCAAGCAGAGCTTCAGCATGCTTTGTCACACACGTAAAAGATCCGAGGAGCTACAAAAGCTGCCATGATTGGCAAAGCCAACCCAGCGACTGTCCACATAAAAGAGCTATGATAGATGAGTATTTCATGAGCGTGGTACCAACGAGACGCCCCAACAGAGGGCCAGGGAGCCCAAGCAAAGCAATTCGCTTCCAATAAAGCCAGTGTTTCCAGACTCCAAGCTCCCATGCTCTGTGAGACGCACCAGTGACAGCTCCCAGCTCAGTTTGAAAAGCCCTGTGGTAAATTCCCCAGCAAGGAAGAAAATCCTATTTAATTTTACAAGATCTTCTGGCTTCTAAAAATCCTCCATGATGTTTTGGTTTGCTGATGGGAGCGCAGTGAGAGGCGGCAGGGCAGAACGTCTGCTAAACGCTCCGGTGGAAAACCTTACTTTTTAAACAATGATATGAATCGAAGGCTGCAGAAAGGTCAACTCCAATGCACCCATCACTGAACTCACGTCGATTTAATTTATTGTGTGGTTTTATGAAGCCTTTCATTTCTTCCTGATGAATCTGTTTTAGATCAATTTTTTTTCCAGAAAGAGCGGGAACACGACCAGCAAAAATATGGAATCGCCACCCTTTAACTCTTCTATTTTGTAAAGAAAAAAAAAAAACACAAACAAAAAGCATATTTTATTTGCCCGCTGAAGATTTTTTTTTACTTAGTAAAGCATACCTATAAAAAAGAAAAAAATGACGTAATTAACTTTTTTTAAATTTCAGAGGGAGCAGAGAAAAATACACAAAAATGAAATAAATAAATGAACAATTACTATTTTGTTGCCCCTCCTCTGACTTCCGCATCAGACTGAATTCTTTGAGGTTTGAACTTCGCCAGTGAGCAACAATTTTCATCGTCAGTCGAGCTCCAGCTTTCTTGCATAGCAGCAGCTTCGCAGGACAGAACCTTGTCACAGCATTTTTTGAATTGACTCCATAAATTTTCAGTCAGACTGAGATCCGGGGTGCTTGTAGGCCACATCATCGAGGTCATCTGTCATTCCTGAGGAAACGTTTTAACACTCTTCGCTCTGTGGCAGGATTCTTGCTCATCCTGCAACATCATCATCCATGGAACAGGAGTAGTGTCAAAGGTTTCATTGAACACGTGAATTTACTGTCGAGTTAATGTATGCTAGCTCGAGCAGTCGATTATTTGAGATGCAGTCCCACATCACCCATGTGCTGGTTTTCTTCGGGCAGGCATATACTTCTTTTGACCTGCACCAACAAAAGCTCCAGCTCAGGCTCATCTTGAGCCCACTGCAACCTTGTTTTGTTCGGTTTTTTTCATAAATGATGGATTACATTAGGCTTTTCTGTAACTCCCCTTTCCTTCAGGAAATTCTTACAATTCAATCAGAAACATTGATTCCTGTTTTTGTCCTTTTGTTTTCCATCATGGTTTCTATTTTCATTGCACGCTGCTTCGAGTTTTCTTCCCAGATACTTTGATGTTTTGCTTGGTCCACCTGCAGTGCTCTTTTTTTTACACATTTTAAATTTTGTTTGTATTTTATCCAAACTTTAGACACAGGGGTGGGACCAGCAAACAACTTCAGTCACCTTCAGGCTATGTTCACACTGCCACCCCGAACACTAGTTTCAGCACATCCAGACTGCATTTAAATGGACCTTTTATACAGTCTGAACATGGAAGAACCACAGGAAATCTTTTTTTTTTTTCCCACCCACAGTGGATCTAAACTACATATGGAGATGGTTTCAAAATGGGATTTGAAATGGATTTGCATAAATCTGAATCAATCTGAATGATCTGCTTACTCAGACAGGAATTCTCCGCATAGCCGTTAGATCCAGTAAGATAGACGGTTCACCACCCTCCATTTTGCTTTGTTTACATCCGGTCTATGCCTGTTGATTACCATAGCAACCATGTGAATAAAGTAGTGCCATCAGGACATACAGATCCGATCTGATCATTTGCAACATATAGTCTAAGTGGTAGCTCAAATTCTGTCAGGAAAAACTTGGTTTGAGCCGTTTGTGTGAACAAGATGTGATATCTTCTTAAATAGATTCACGTCATTCACATTATTTCCACTGGTAGCTCATCTGTTAGGGTCTTGTCACCTGTTTATGTGCCAGGTACAACAGCTTGTTAAGGTTTGCAAGCACTGTCTCTTCACTCAGATTTGTGTAACAATTTCCATATAGAAACGTCAGCAGGTATTTATTTTAGAAATGCAAATTATGAGGTAATTTCATATATTTTCCTACTCTACATCTAGAAAAAAAAAGTCATTGATCACAGCTGTTTCATTAATGCAGAAAAGATTCCACATTTTACACCAGAGGCTGAACATGTGCTCCACAGGAAGTTTTAATAACAATGACGTTTAACTCTACAACCCACAATGAAAAGGTTAATGTGGAGTAGCAAAATGTAGCCGTTTCAAAATGAAATCTCAAAACTTGTCAAATGATGGCATATTGCACCAGGCCTTCCCTCCATAACAGTTTTTCAGGACAATAAACAGGCATGCATGATGAAAGACAAAATAATAAAATGACTGCTTCTTTTTAACTTTGAAGTTGAAAAATCTCTGCACGCCAAGTTCATGCATTATATGAAACAGTGATGTTGCATAACTATGTTTTAAAAAAGGAGTTGGAAGGGAGGCACGCAGTGGCGTTTGTGTGCATATTGCACATCATGGAACTGAGTTAGGATAAGGCAAAATAATTTGGGGGTTTTTTTTCAAAAAAAAGCTCACAGTTTGTCTTTAGTATTAATAAATAAACACAAGCACGGCCAAATACAAAACTGAGAAAGTAATACGTCCTCATTTCACAACGGCTGAGCCTTTACTGTGTCGCTGATACGTTTTGGACACACAGACAAACAGATCGATTACATTTTCTTATTAGATGGGGCTGGAAATAAACTTTACTCATGGACAACGCATGAAACAAAACTAATCCTCAGCAATCGCGTTTTATGTCATTGAACTTTCTGCATTTAGATACTCTCAGCGGCTGCCAAGACAGTCTATGTAGGCCTTCAAAACACAGCTGCTGCTCTTGATCACATCCCCGAGAGCGCACGAGTACATCCCAACCGCATCTGATAAACATCACCAAGAACCTTTGATCTCAAATTTCAATCTCTTTTTTTCAATGCATGTATATGTTTTTAGGGTTTGTTGTTTTTTTTGTTTTTTTTTTTAAGGATTCAGTCATTTAAATTTCATTTGAATGACTGAATAATACTTCATAAAATCAAAGGATTAGTTTTTAAGACAGCAATTGAAATAAGTGTCTGCGTGAAGTGTTTACTAATGAGCAAACTTCATAAAACAGCAAACCACAATAAACCCCAGATGTAGTGGTTTTCGTTGTTTTTTGTTTTATTTATTTCTTCTTTCATTAGTGCTTCGAATGGTAAAATCAAACCATTTGATTTTTATTCTTGCAGTGCCCTTACATGACTTCTCCTGTTCAAGACTGTTGGTTTTAAATGATTTGAAGGACTGGATAATTTAGATGTTTCTTTCTTTTACGTTTCTTGATGTTTCTGGTAAATATTCAACAGTAAAAAACATCATCAACAACCTCCCACTGCAGGGAGGTTGTCAGCAAAGTCAATCGGTGGACAACTAAAATTAATATTTAAAGAAAAAAAAAACATCTAAACTCTCAAATGCCAAATAACTAATCTTTTTGTTGGTGGTGGTGGTGGTGAAGAAGTCCTCTCTTCCAGGGAGGATTTTGTGGGTCAAATAATGTAATATTCCTGTTGCTTTGAAGTTCAGCCAGACATCAGTGGGGTATTAGAACATTTCCATGCTAATTTTATTCAGCATCTTTTACCAGTTAAAACATTTTTTAGAGCATTGTCATATTTTGGATTTGTGTCTGTGCCGACTGATTCCCTTTCCACCATTAAAAGTCACAGTTCACCTCCTCTATTACTGAAAATATAAGAATATTTTAGAAATAAGGCTAAAAAACATCCTGAAAAGAAAATACAGTTCAGTATATATATATATATATATATGTGTGTGATATAAAGTTGAATTGTGCAGTTAAAATTCAAAAAAGCTGAGTTAAATGCAGGGGTGGGAAAGTATTGTTAAGCTATTCATTTACTTTTTTAAACTATTTTTCATCAATTTAAGGATAAAGAGGGACCTTTTTTTTTTTTACATTTTTAATGTTGATCATGTTGAATCATCTTTTTCTGACTGTGTACACATCATCTGATTTATTGCATACAATTATTGCCCCCCACTCCCACCTCCCAAAAAACATAAAAATCTCATCAGTGGGGCAAACCGATGAACTTGATCCTGCACAAAAGCTCTGTTTTATTCATGTTTGATGAAAGACAACTTCTGAGCAACGTCTTGAGGAAAATAATAAACCATTCACGAACAAACGTAAAGATACAACTGGAACTTTAGCCATAGTTTTGTGATCATACGTGAATCGACTAAACGATTTTAACATGTCAGAGGAGCTGGGGTGCATCAGCACAAGAAGTCAAACTTTAATTGAAATGTAGCGTTGGGGTTATTTACCACATCATCACGTTATCCAGGTTATGGCCTCAATCAACAAAAACATCTGTAGAAACATCTATAAAACCAGGGGCCGTCAATGAACCTTTTTCAACGTCTTCATTCCTCATCAGCCGTAAAGCAGCTCTGTAAAACATGAACGTACAGCAGCAGGAACACCCACACGCTTTCGCCTTTCTCTCCATTTTGACGTCCTTCTTTTCCCTATTTCCACCTTCAGACACGGATGTTTAGAGCGATACGTTTTTCAAGCTGCCTCTGACTCCGCTGCTCGCCTCGTTCAGATGATGAATACATTTCAATCTCCTTTCTCTGGCTCTAACCAGCGACCAGTGCTGCAAGCCAGGATTTCAGTCTTATAGCTTATCCAGGGAGATCCATCATGCACTAGCCATCGTCCAACACATGAAACTCTTTTATCACTTTCACTCCCCTTCACTCATGCAAATGAAGGGAACAACTGCTTTCCCTGCGCTGGAGTCCGAGTATGAGAAATCTGGACGAAAGCTGCGAGCAATATCTTTGTTTAATCCAAACCCTGTTACTTTTGATGAATGGTCTGTAAATGAGACAAATCCAGCCAGGGCAGAGTGTTCGCACTCAGGCCGGCGTTTGAAAATGGTCCAGGAAAATGCAGCTATGTGTCCAGTTTTAGCAGCGGCAGGGTGCAGGCCTGCTCATATTTGCACACAGAGACATGTCTGTGCAAGCTGTGCATTTATCCAAAGATTCACTGAAGGCTGATTCTGCCCTTTGGAGACTGAAACAGAGTTCTTTTTTAAAAAAAAACATATATGTAGCATCTGTAGATTTAGCTGTTTATTGTATGAAAAAGAAAAATAGTGAAAGTTGCAGCCACTTTTTAATTCTTGTGGCTGAATTGTATGCCAAGGAGCATTAAGTTTGTCATGGGACATTAAACTTCCCTCTAAAGCCCAAATGAATGAAATCACATTTAATTTAACAGCTGTTTGGTTGAGAAACTCTGGGATGCATTTATCTATTTGGAGCTAGATGAACTCAAAGTTAATGCACCGTGAACAATTGTGGTTTCGGACAACGCTCGCCAGCTGGCTGGCATTTTCACACAAGCATTCAAATTCCTGTTAACTCATAGGTGAGTCAGCATTGTACCTGTATCTCTTGTTGTCCACGGGCACAATGTCCATGGCAATGTAATACTGCTGATGGGGGTCCAGACCGGCGATTTTTACTCGCATGGCAGGAAACATCCTCCTGAAGGGAAAAAAAAACAGCATCTGGTGAAGTGATGCCCGTCTCAGTCCAGATGGTTTTAAACATTATCTTGTGTGGTCAGAGGATTAAAATATTTCATTGTGCCAAGTATCTTCCATCTCCTTACAATGTTTGAGCTCATTTATTCTTCAAAAACTGCTGAGGAATATCCTGACAAAGAAAATCACAATAAAAACAATTAATTTACAGGTGGAAATGTAGTTATTTCTCCTAATATCTGATTTCAAGATGGTTTTTTGTTTTTCCCACCTGGGAAAAATAAACAGGCCTCTACAGAGTTTTTAAAAAATCCAATAATTCAACTAGTTTTTTTTTTTTATTTAATTTTTTACTTTTTATAAGCACCTCAACATAAAATTATATATTATAAATGAAATGATCAGGGAATAAAGATGTTATGCATTCTTCTGGAGTTTCACTTTTTTTCAAGGATTATTGTCTTCAACATATTGACTTGGCACAGATTTTGATCAACACCATATTGGTATTATAAGATAATGTCCTTAGAGGGGAAAATGAGAAATCTGAATATATCACTGGCTCTCATTTTGTCTCAACTCCAGAGAAAACATAAAATTAAACTTCCTATGTGCTTAACTTCGCCCCTTCGCTGCACCCACACCTCTTTATGACATATGATGCTGTATTATAGACATTTGTGGACATAAAGTTGTGGCTAGGTGAGTAAAACTCCCAGAAATATATACTTATGTATGTATACATAATGTGTGTGTGCGTGTGTGTGTGTGTGTGTGTGTGTGTGTGTGTGTGTGTGTGTGTGTGTGCATGTGTGCGTGCATGGTCAATAGAGGCTAATTAGTTTCCAGTTTTCATGCATTAAATGACCTTTTCAGTAACATGTTAATAAATACTCTGCAGACAGCAAAAGCCTTCAAATTAAAGTGCTTACTACATCATATTTGTGGCACTGAGTTAAAAATTACTATTTAACACATACAGAATGTAATTTTATAATCTATATCAGTATTCAGCCTAAAAATATCAGGCAATTAATTTAGTCCATATCGCCCAGCCCTAATTTTTCCTTCAGATGCCCCCCCTGACCTGCCCCTACCCAGTTATCCAGGTTTGGGACCAGAATTATCAGAGCCCGTATCCCCTAAGCTGGGTAATGTGCTTCAGTGGACACTTCAAGGACACATCGGCATATGACAGGGCTGGGGGACTGGTCCTGGTTGGAGGGCAATTCATACACCACAGCAGCCCTGATGACGTACAAGAACTCAAATAGGTGAAATGATTCAATCAATTTACTCCATGTTTAAATGCGATTTACATTTCCACAGACAGAAAAGACACCCAGTTGCTCGGGAAGCATCCTCCAGCTATTCTGTCAGTGTTTGCTCTTTGAGAACTCACAGACGTGTCCTGAGCTTTCCCTAAGTGATATGAACACACTGGTACTTGTCAAACACCAAGTAAGCACATTTGTTAACTGTTTGAAGGTAATTAAAAACAAATATAACATGAAGGTTTAACAGCTCTGAAAATCTGACCGCTGTCCCTGAGGAATCTTTGAGTCAGTTTCAAAATATAGAATTTCATATTCAAGCTTCTCTTTCTTCTTTGACGTTAATCCTATTTAAACATAATAGTTTTGACTTTCTAAAGATGAATGTTCAGCTTTTATTGACTTTGATGATCTGCAGCATTTAGTCAATACAGAATACACAGACAGGGCTGAACAATATCAAAGCTGAAAAGGGCATTGACAATATTTTTTTTGTTTGTTTTAACAATATAATTTTTGACATAAAAACCAATATGTAATTCAGTGTATGAAGAAATGTATTCCTACTTTTCAGCTAGAATAACACCTTGATCCTAAATAATCACAGACACACAAAAAATAATAAAATGTAATTATTATAATCCACCAAAATCGTTTTACATGTAATAAAAATAAAAATAAAAATACACCATGCAACAACTGCAACACTGGTCATGTAAAATTACGGTGTATACTGAGGGTACTGACATTTAAAATATCAGTACATGTCCATG
>JAOWBL010000014.1:891778-912207 GCA_028564865.1 Zenarchopterus dispar
ATAGATAGATAGATAGATAGATAGATAGATAGATAGATAGATAGATAGATAGATAGACAGATAGATAGATAGACAGATAGATAGACAGATAGAGAGGTGCTATCCTTTGAGTTTACTCAGTACAAAAGTGACTATTCTGCGTGTGTTAGTTTTTTGGGGGCGGGAGGGGTTGGAGTGGGTGGGGGGTAATTCCTGTGGGAGGAAAGTCATTAAACACAAGCAGTAAAAACTAAAACCAACTGTTTGCTGTTTGTATCCCCGTTAGAGCCCCGTTGGCAACCGATTTCCCCGAAACTAAAGCACGAGTGGAACTCCCGCACGATTTGTTTCTGTTCAGCCATCTCACGGAGCATGTCTAGGAGAGTTTTTTTATTTTATTTTATTTTTTATATTACACACACTCTTCATTCAGTTACCACATTTGTGTTTTAATAAGGCTGAACAGTTGACCTAATTTATTATTACTGCTGTTGCGTAAAACAGAGGTTCCTTGGGCACCTTACACAAACAAACAGATCCGATTCCAGATCTGCGGAAATGTATGTCGCCGATATTCAATAAAAGAAATACAGCAAAATCGTTTGACTGAATGAAACCTGCAAAAAAAAAAAAAAAAAAAAAGCGGGTCATTGAAAGTGACAGCTGCTGTCGGGTCGTTTCAGCTCTCCGCGCCTGCAGGCAGGACATGCGCTTCCCCACGAAGGACTTTAAAACGCTCCAAATGCGCGTGGAGAGCAGCAGACGCTGAAGAACATTAACACTGTAATCTCGTGAGATGAAGCCGAATTCACCTGCCGCTCATTCATCGCCCAAATATGAATCCCATCTCTTTAGGACCGATTATTGCAATAATAACCGTTATCATGAGGGGTTCGTCGGAAGCAGGAGATAAAGAGTGGGCATTGTTTCACGCGAGCTGACTGAGTTTGACAGCCGGCTCATTAAAAAGAAAAAAAAAAAAAAAACGACAAAAGCACAAACGTCAGAGAAGGAGGTAAACAGCTTGAATAGTAGAGCTGCAGAAGGAGACAGGAATTTTTATGTTTATTTTTACTGCTTTTGGAGAATATTTGTTTTAAAAACCTGCAAGTCTATTATAACTAAACAGACAGGTTTATTCTCAAACGGCTGCGTCAAAGCGCTCCACAAAAGGATCTAATTACAGGAACAGAAGGAAAAGATCTTAAACATGCCGACTTAAAAGTCCATATCCTTAGTTCATTTTGCTTTGAGATATAGGAACTAATGAACCCAAGCGCCAAAATCTAATCTAGGCTGCATCGTAAGAATGAACTGTCATTTCTCGGCAATAGGCTAAAGGTAGGCTTGGTTGACTAAATAGGATCATTTAAAATATATGACAGGGAAATAGGCGCACTTTTTGCTCTTAAATTAAATAGCTAGTGTGATTTAAATATTACATTCTCATTATAAACAGATGAGGGAAACAAAACGGTCTGTTTCCAGCTTCTCCCAGACGTTCATCCTAAAACGAGGTCCACATTTCAGCCCTTTGAGGGCGTCCCAGAGTTAGAAACGGTCGACATGTCCTCCGTGTTGTGATAAACACCTTTATTCTATATCTGTAGGAAAATACTGTGCATATTTTTAAAAAAAAAAAAAAAAACGCCTGGAAGCGCTTTCGTGCTGCGCAATGGCGCGATAGAAACGTTATTCAGTCAGGTGATTATTATCCCACTAAAACGTAGATGTGACCTAAAACACAGATACGTATTCAACCTTTTTTTTTAGATGAGTAAAACGCCTTTAACGTCTGAAGTTTAAGAGGCTTCGGGTTTACAAGTTTCCTATCCTGCTCACTGCGTGCGCCGTCTAAGGTCAACAGTAAAACGTGTCCATTTTACGTCCATTTCTTCTCCCAGAGGACTGTTGCCGTTTCTGTGTGACACGCTCTCCACTTAACGCGATTTATTTAAAAGGAACTCTTTTTTTAATGACTCTACGACTCTTTTAAAGCTTTTACACCTATGCGTGAAAAGGCTCGGTAGCGTCGACGCCTTCGCGCTGGAACACGCAACTCGCGGCCACGTCGCTTCTGTCTCATTCTACACGCAAGCACGTCATTCGTCGTGATCCCGCGTTTCCGAAAGGTCGCAGTGATTTACAACCTGCTACTCTCAGTATATATGTACATTATTATTTATATTCCATCTGATGTTTAAGCCAGCATTGAAAAAAAAGGAACATTCAGGATTGAAACTAAGGATAGGGCCTGTTCTCATAGATGGAAAAACTAAAAAGCAGTCAAGCTCCATATGTGTGGACGTGCTTGCACAGGTCCCAGCTCAGTCGTCCCTGCAGAATTATTTTAGGAGGAGAGATGTTAGAGAAGTTAGAGAGCAGAAGCTAGATGGATTGTTAGGAGGACGGGAAAATGAAGGGATGATAAATGGATGCAGGGACGGGAGGGCTAGAGAGGGAGAAAAATAACCTCCAAGGGGAAAGGAGAAAGGATCAGAGGGAAAAGAAGAGCTGAAGAACGGGTATAAACGGAAAAGCAGAAAGACAGGGGTCAAACTAAAACATAAAAGAAGAGGAAAAACATGAAATGTGCGAAAAGGGAAGGGAGAGGTGATGGATGGCAGGAGACAGTCCAATTAAACATATTTAAGTGGATTATTATAAGGGAGTATAGTTGTGAGAGAACAGCTGCATTAGACTCCCACTGGAGTCACAGAACACATCCTTAAAGAGAACTGCAAGTATATCACAGGAGTAAAAAAAAAAAAAAAAAAGAAAAAAAAAGAAGTTAATATACTCCATGATTTTAAACTACATTTCATATATTCCGCTTCTGCATGTTCATAATACACATCAAAATGTAAGTAAAACGAATTAACGAGACTAAAAAAAAACCCCAAAAAAGTCTGTCAAATAATCAAATGACCTCTCCTACTTTTATTGGTGTTTTACACACGCAGGACTCAACATCTAGTGTGCTAATGCTGCTTCTTCAAGAAGTAAAGAAGCAGGTAGGACAACCATTCACCTGATAACCTTTTCAACTTCAGTTTCAGCGGTTTTATGTTTCCATGTTGATGTGTTAGGTGTTATTAACCTTTAACATTCTGTTGTATTCTTGCTGGAAAATACTTTGAGATGCACTTAGATTTGAAAGCATATTTTAAATAAATGTGAGTTAACTGACAAGTAAATATTCCAAAAATGAGCACAAACTATGTCTAGTGGGTTATCAAATATTCATTCATGAGCCCTAATGACAGAACTACAACTGGCTCGCTCTTGAAGCTAAAATTTTCAGAAAAAGCTTAAGGATTTGTGGTCTTTGAGGGGATTTTTTTTTTTTTAAAAGAGAATTTAAAAAAAAAACAACTTGCAAGAAAGAAGGGTGGCAGTGTTCGACACCCTGGGTGATCTTCTAGACTTGAGTTTGTCCGAACTAGGTGTCAGATGCAGAAGTCCTGCGTTCACACACAAACCGATTCTCAAAAAGAACAAATGTGCTTTGAGAGAAGGCCCAATTCATTCTTCAGAAAAGAAATGAGGACAGTTTTAGAGCAGTTTCAGTTTGATGAGAGTGGATGCTGTTAATAGAAACAGCTGACTAGCATTAGCTAGTCAGCAACAATGGCAGATTTGGAGATGCTACAGGACGTTCCTCATGTGAGCATGTGAGTATTTAGATGTTGGTCGGATTCTTTGGGGTGACATGATTGTAAAGTCTCATGAAAGCATGACCAAATATCCATCTGTCCAATTTAAATCACGTTTTAGTCCTCTTCCTTTTGTAAAAAAAATTTTTTTTTAACCTTTGATAGGAATACACCTATTTATTGTCCTTATTTTTTCATTCTGAATTTAGAGTTGATCACTTTAGTTCATTTAGTATTTAGCATTTTAAGTCCAAGTTTTCTCCTTCACTCATAAGTGTCTTAAAGTCATATTTTGGTCACACTGTTCTTCAGTGTTTTGGATAAAAGCATCTGTTAAATGATCAAACGTGTAAATGTCTATAAAAAAAAAAAGGTAAATATAAATTTTAATCTCTTGTGTAAACTCTGATTGTTACATGCTAATGATGGCTCACAGAGTGCCTGCAGGTTTACTCACCTGCAGCTTCCTGCACATACATAAAAAAAGGACTCAGGTTTATAAATGAGAACCATGCATGCTTAATAAATGTGGCCAAAAAGTATACGCAGGTGTCTGGGTTTATTTATACACATGGCTGCAATTATAAAAATGGCCAGTTTTTGGTTTTTTTTTAAAATAGTGTTAGTTTCTTATTTACCTTCACTTGTTTGGATAGGTTTAGTAGCACAAACAGCTTACTTAGGTGTTTAGGAAAATATCATGGTTCGCCCTCAAAATGATTCTCGTCTGTTTATTAAAAATCCACATTCTCTGATAAATATCTGTGAAAAACAAAATGAAAACGAGTTTCAATTTCTCTCCTGATGTAGCATATGACTGCGCTAAACCTCAGTAAAAATTTCATTTAAATTTCTTTGTTGTGTTTTTCAGATGTTTTTATTAGTTTGGCTGGAAAAAGCATAGAAGGAAATAAAAATGATGAAATAGTCTGCTATAAAGAATATCAAAAGGATGCCTTTTGTTGTATTCTGGAAAAAAAAAACACACACACACACAACAGCATTCAAAGAAAAATAAATAAGCCAAGTGCATCGACAGATGCAGCTTCCTCATTCATGGCAGAAGGACAAATGTAGGTGAGCTGCAGTTTTCGGTCCGAACCACAGCGCTCTGAGCCGAGTCCCTTCCGTGTTGCTTTTAACACGTTTTCTCACTGAATGAGGTCAACCCCAGAATAACCTAAGAAAGAACCGTCCCTGGAATAAAACTTTACATTAGCAGCAGTTAAATACGCAGCTTTAATGTCCTGCAGTATAAATGTGACGTTATTTTCCAGCCTTGCTGTCTCTCAGCAGAAACCCACTCTGTGCCGGACCTCTGCGAGCACAGGTGCAGCCAGTTCCCGAGCCTTCAAAGTCCCCTTGGCCAGCAGTCCCTCCAGGTGCGCTCGGTCCGACCTGAGCTTCTCAATCTCCTCTCTGATGGGGGTCAGCTTCTGGATCACAGCCTCAGTCACTAGTTTCTTGTATTCTCCCGTGTCCAGGCCTCTCGCCTGCCACACGGCCTCCTCCACGCTGATCGCTGCCATGGCAGCGTGAATAGTCACCAGATTTGACACACCTGGGCGTGTCTCGGGGTCAAAGGTGACCTCGGAAGTGAAGTCTGTGACGGCACGGCGGATCTTGAGGGCGATGTCGTCGGGAGAGTCGGTGATGGTGACGGTAGCCAGCTTTAGAGGGTCCGATTTTGACATTTTGGCAGAGGGGTCACGGAGGGATTTGATCTTTTTTGTAGAACCTGTGGAAGGAAAGCAGGTGGATTCAGAAGCCACTTCAAATGATCAGGACAGGTGTTGGTGTGAACAGAAGTCAAGCACAAGTGGAGGAATTTCATTTCGATTCAAATTACTGAGGAACTGGGTCAGACTGGAAAACGTTCTTACTTTTATGAAACTCATATTTTAGCCCTGAGAAACAAAGATGTTAGTCTGATTTCAAAAGAGAAGAAAATACAGATGAAGTGATGTGCAGAAGCCTACATCTGAATCTTTCAATGTAAAATTTCAAGTCTTTGTTCAGAATAAACAGTTAAATGGTAAATGGTAGATTTAAAGCTCTGAAAAAAGTCCAAATAAGAGTAAAACTTCCTTTTAAGTCATTTTCACCAAACAAAAACCAGAGTAGCATATATTTCAGTGTGATAAAATGAATAGAGGCTCTAAGGATATACAATGTCTTGTATCCTTTTACTTCCAGAACAACCAAGGCAATGTTGTGATTTTTTTTTTTTTTTTGCATTTTCTCCAGCTATATGAACACACACGAGCAAAAAAATACCAGAATTTTTAAATTCAGAATTTTTCCAAGACCATTGTTGGCAAAATATGTCAAAGTTCAAAGATCATTTTTATGAAGAAAATAACAGAAAAAACATTCTATTTTGTGAGTTGCACACCGTTTTGCTACTTCTGGTTTTAAACAAAGTAAAATGGATCATAACTTTGACTAGACAACACATGAAATGATAAAAAAGGCATTTGGTTAACCTAAAAGATGTGACCCATAAACACACACCCCAATGATGTGCATGTAAGGAGATGTGTATTATTCCTGCAGGAATTTACCAGAGATGGGCTTCTGTGATGTTCGAGCTCTGAGGGGTTAGGATGGGAGGATGGGAGGAGGGGAATTTTTAAAGCAGCAAGTGTCCTAAACCGTTAAACAAGATCCTTAAAATTTGAATCAAATGAGGAGTCATTATAGATGCTGCCACGGACCAACACACGTTTCAAAAAT
Organism: Zenarchopterus dispar; assembly: GCA_028564865.1. Taxonomy (NCBI): domain Eukaryota; kingdom Metazoa; phylum Chordata; class Actinopteri; order Beloniformes; family Zenarchopteridae; genus Zenarchopterus; species Zenarchopterus dispar. Next base: position 898,150 of record JAOWBL010000014.1, read on the forward strand.
ATCTTGAAAAACGATTTCACAGGAATTCCTATCCAGACAGGTAAAAAGAAAGTAAACCTGAGAATTTAAAAAAAATAAAAAAAAATTAAAATTGAAATTTCTAGGTATTACAATTAGACAAACCAACAGCCTCAGGTGAACAAATATATTTATCCACACACTTGGTCAAGAAAACTAATTACATTAATAACTTGAAGTAACTGTTTTCTTTATGATGTCATGAGAATGTTGTGAAGGAATTTTGACAAACTCTTCTTAACAAATATTCTTCTACTCAGATTTTTCAGCATTTGTGTTAGCTGTTGGACACATGCCCTCAAATTTGACTACAATAATTTGATATACAGAGTATAAAGTAAAGCCAATGGTTGCTAGGTGACCAGGTGTCATTTCTTCAAAACAAGCCAAAATTCATCATGGCTCCACCACAGCTGCTACTGGTGTTTGTGAATCATATGCCACTTTTGGTTTTTCTGAAAAAACACGGATCATAGGCAAAAAAGTCCACTTTGTTCTCATCTGCATTAATAACATGCTCCCAGAAGCGTTATTTCCTCAAATGCAACTTTGTAAAACTATTCAGTATTGCCTTTATTATTACTTTTTTTTTTTTAAAGAGAAGAGGCTGCAGCCCGACAACCACAACACTTCCAAATAAACCATACTGCACTTGTTCAGTATTTTTGAAATGGTTTCAGCATGTTAACTAAAGCCCGGAGAAGCTGAGACATAGTTTCTGTTATTTTTATAATTTCATATAGTTTAAAGTTACAGAGGAGCTCCTCTGTAAACCAAGTTGCTCTAAAGACAGATGTGAAACCAAATCTACAAAAAAATGACTGAGAAAGAAAAAAAAAATCTAAGTGGTTTATAAGCTACTGAATCATGAGATGTATTTAGTCTTTTCAACATTTCTTCTGTTTGGTTTATTTTTTGCAAAACAACTAACGACACAACATAATATATTATGTGCTGTTTTTTTAAAATCTGATTTTATATTTATTTATTTTTATGACATCTAGGTAGACAGTTATTTTCTGTATCATCTCCTGATACCGAATGAACCTTTAATCAAACGGAGAGTGTACTTTCATTCTCACAAAACAGGACCTAAAGTTCCACCAATTATAGTTTTTATCCACTTCTCTCTGATTATTAAATTCAAACGAGAAAAACTTGTTCCTTCTTCCTAATACGACGCAGAGCGTCAAACTGTAAGTTCACGTGAATAAAATGATGAAACGGAGACGCTGTGCAGAGCCGAAGGAAGATTACGGTCCGTCGCGGCTGCCTGGGGTGTGCACGTGTGAAAAGCACCCTGGTGCGAGGCAGACGCATCCCAGTGTGAAGTGACGAGCAGACTCTGGGAGCCAGGATTTCCTTTACTTTTTCCATTTATCACTGGCATCCTTCCGTCCTCTTGCAAAGCTCCATATGAGCCATCCATATGTGTCCCGTTTATCTCTATGGAGACATCTTTATTTAAGGGGAATTAAAAGCCTCTGACTCTTTGGTTTGGTTTCAAAGGGAAGGTGGTTACTCGCAACTCCGCGGAGCTATCGAGGACAAACTAAGATGTGATCCAGCAGTCGGAGCCCAGCGTTGCTGGACTGTTGGCTGATTATGTGGCAGTGTGCAAACACACACACACACACACACACACTCAATGCACTTCTCCAAAGTCATGCCGAGGACACCCTCCCCAGCCTCATATCCCTCCATTATTCCGATACAAGAGGAGGAAAATATCTCTTTAATCAAAGCTTGACTGCACACATGACTGAGTCCATCTTGCGCTTTTATCATTGCTACGATCGACGAGAATCAGACTGGGAGGAGGGTGGGATCAGCGAGCATGTTGGCCATGTGTGTGCAAAAGATGGGAGTACATCTTTAGAAGCACACAGAAATAATTGAAAATAAAACATTCAAGTATTGTCATTTAAAGATCTGCTATTTTTAAGTTCATCTTTGAACAGCTTTATGTCTTTGGTGCAATTTTCTTCTGCAGACTGTTCAAAAAGAGCGCAATGTGGTTTCAACTAAAAGTGTAGTTCTTTTTGTCTTTTTAAAGTGCCAAGGCAACTTAGCTAACTCAATGGCACTGGAACACTATATGTAATTTTAAATATAAATCATGTTTTGAGGTTTTCAAAAATCTTGTTTCAAAGGAGTAAATACTGCATATACGCTGACAATTTTTTTCCCTTCTTATTCTAAAACAATAAAGACAATGAAAGCACTGAACTGGGATGAATAATTAAAGTCTAACCTGATGTGGGAAAAAAAGACTTATAATTTGTTTTCTATTCCTACATCAGATCCAAAGAGTTACATACTTATGAAGCTCCTCAGGATGTTTTCTTTGCAGGAAATGAACATGGTGCCATGACGATGCTTTTCTATAACAAAAGTAAATAAAAATCTGTGGACATTCATGACGATCTGGAGGATAATCTCCATCTTCCACACCCTGACCTCACTGTGACCAGGTGGCCTTAAAAAGCTCCTGTTTATTTAAACCCGTGCACTTGTGCCGTGGTGTGGTGCATCATCCTTACTCAGCAGCGCTCGAGGTGCCGGGAACAGATCTCCATAGTGGTAGTTGAAGATGCGGGCGAGGTCCTGAGCCAGCTCCAGGTGCTGGACCTGATCCTCTCCGACGGGGACGTGCGTGGACCTGACAGAGACGACACCCGATGAGTTTCCTGAAACTGTACCCAGCGGCAGCACAAGAGTTACCATACGCAGTAAGATGTGAGCACAAATTGGAGACACTCCGCGCCACAGCTGGAGGCCTCCTCAGCGTCTGCTCGGCAACATTGTTATTCGGGAGGAAGCGAACCATTAATTTTCCTCCTTAACAAACTCTGGACAGATTTATTGTAGAGCTTTTCTTCACTACGTCACTCAGGAAAGTTCTTGTTGTTGTATGATTTTTTTTTTCAAACAGAAACAGCTGAATCAATAACTTAAAATAGCAATTTGTGCTTCAATAACCTGCCAACAAGTATTTTTTTTTTAAAAATCAAATACAAAATGCAACTTCCAGATGATTAATTAAAAGTCTATTAGCTTCAAACAGAGTAGCTTTGAAGTCTTTTAGATGAGCACAAAGTACATAAAAACAGATTTTCTTAAGATGTTTGAAACACAGGTTCGGTTTCATTTGGAGATATGATCTACTTTGGTTTCTGCCTCCAATTTACAACTGAAGGAGAGCAATATTTTACTTTGTCAGGACATCAAAGATTACTACGCCCAACAGAAATCTCTTACTCTCTGGAGTTATTTCCAACTGATCCACGAGTCCCCGCGACAGCAGCTAGTAGATGTTAACGATCAACAGGAGGAAGAACAACCTGTGATGGAGAGCTAAAAAAAGAAAAAAAAATCCAGCTAAAACTATCTGCAACAGGCCAGTGACGTGTTTGTTTGTCCAGCTTTTGTCAAATATAAGAACTGTCTCTTTAAATGTTCCCCCAGGGGTTACACAGCTGGGAATATTTGCTGGTTGACGCTGAACTAATGATGTGCCAACAATATTTACGACCAGTCAGGCTTCTAACAGAAATCACTTTTCGTGATTAGTTCAAGGGCACGGTCAGACATTGTCTTGACTTGTGTATTTGTGTCTATGATCATTTCATACATATTATTATTGATGTATTTCTTCATTGTGTCTGTGTAAGGGACGATGATTGAATGCATGGCAGAAAACACCAAAAACAATGTTCGGGACAGATTTAGGATACAGCAGGCCAGAATCGCAGACAAAAAGATAAAAAAGAAAAAAAGAAATTCAATTATTACAAGGAGGACGACTTCAATGTGATGTTTATAACAACAGATCTAGCGTTCAGTGAACGACACATCCGCTGCACAACGTCCACATGATGAAATGCAGACAACAGTTATTAGACGTGGGCTTGAAATTGAAAATGATCAATCGGTACCACATGTTTGTGCATTCTAACAAGAAAAAAAGGTGCAACCCCTGCTTTCAGCAAGGATGTTCCAACCAGTTTTTCTCAACTTCTTCTGCAATAAACACAAACAGGACACTCAGCAGGAGCACAATGTACAAGATCTGGCAAATACATGGAACCACTGCCATGGGAGGATGGAGGGATGGACTGGTGGAGGATGTTCGCTCAGCGTTCTTATTTGTAGTAGAAAAATGTAAAAATAAAAAATATCACAATCATGATCCAACTCCTTTAATTAGAGACTGAATATTCTGGATTTGTAAAACAAACTGGAAAATAAATTCTGTTTTTCTTTTCCAGAGTTGACAAAAATTAGGCAAAATTATGTAATAACAAACCAAATAAACATCGTCAATGAATAATCGTCAATGGAAATGTATTTTCTAAGCAGAGTTTTAACCCCATAGTACCAGATGTTTTATATCTGATCGATGAATTTCTGAGACCTCTGTACCACCACATCATCAAAAAAAGAAAAAGACTATACTATAGTTAAAAATATAAACAAATAAATAAAAACTACATAGCATAAAGGATATAAACATACTTAATGTATTAATAATTATAGGAAAAATTAAATTGTTAAATACAAAATTGGAAGTATTTTTCATTTCAATGTACAATCAATCCCTAATAGTAAAAATAAAAATAAAAAATAAAATAAAAAAGGGGATTTTTGGGTTTTATATATATAGATTTAATTTAAAAAAAATAATTATATATATATATATATATATATATATATTTTGTTTTTTTTTTTTAATTAAATCAGTTTCATCATCGTCGTCTTTCCAAACGCAGATTTGTGATTCATCACTGAGTTTAACTTTGACATAAACATCCACAGCCCACGGCTGCCTCTCTTCATCCCATGGGAACTTTGTTTTCTTCTGTTTAGGTGTTGATGATGTTTGCTTTCTCTGGATGTAAATCCCACTTCCATCAGAAAGTTCAGTCACAAATGTTGGTTCTCCTTCTGCTCATTTGATTTTAATTTTCTCTTTTCACAAAATATTTTTTGGAGTCTTCTTCTGTAATGTTTCGGTCTACCTGCATGTTTCTATTTTATTTGTGCCGTCCCCACATTTAAGACACGGTTGAAGGAGTTTTGTGATCATTTCCATTTGTGCCGCGTTTCCTGTCAGTCAACAACAAGGTCATTAAGGGTTTCATTAGGGTAGGCTCTCTCTTTTAACGGCAAATTGATTTGGATATGTAGATTTGGGTTTTTTCTTTACAAATGCTAAAAAGAATTTATTCTATAATTTCCCCTTCACTTGATCTGCCGAAAACAACTCCCATTCAACACGGAACTTTTTCCTTTTTATACATATGTCTAACAAAGTTTGGGTGTTCTGATGTTAATCGAAAATCAAAACTGTTTTGTGTCATTCATAATGGATTTTTGCTTTTTCTACAAAACTTAAAAAAAAAAAAAAAAAACAGAATGAACTTCCTCCAACAGTAGTGAGTCCATATTTTTTTTAAATTTTATTTTAATTTTTTTTTAATGCCAGAGAGTTTAGGGAACAGCATTTTTAACATATCCTGGCAGGAAGTTTGTAACCAATACACTTGTAGAGAATATTATCTGAAGGTAAATCTCACTTGTAGAGGAGAATATCAGCAGCCTGGAGGACGGGATATGTGTAGAGACCAACGCTGCCTTCATTCTTCATCTTGATCTTCATCTGGAGGAAGAGATGAGACACGAGAAGAAAAATGAGGGAGAAAGAAAAAAAAAAAGAACAAAAATAAAAGCAGAAAGTAAAGAGAACAAGCCAATGATTTTTTTTTTTTTTCTCCCTTGCTTGCAAACAGCCATTTTCACTTTTACGAGCCATGAACTCTCAGATAAACAGGTCACGGCTCAGTTCATGTCATGTTTTTTCCATCATGTTTGAGATAAACTCATCTGTCGGGTAAACAAAGGTGTCTTCTCTGAAGTGAGGGGGCAGCGCCGGCTCTCCTGCTCCCTCTCCACGTTTTAAGACTGTATGAGGCCTGGGAAATAACTGTAATTACGCCACTTCAAAGCTCTACTAGGTGAACTAAAGAAACAAAGCGATAAAACAGACAATAGGGATGCTGGAAAATGCTGGAAACGGATACAGGAAAGAGCGGAATATTTTAATTTGAGCCTATAAAAGTAAAGTCAGAGACGTGGCAATAATTAAAACAGCATGAGTCTGAACTTGTAAAGAAGCTATGAGGAGATCCAACCACCAGGACCGTAATAATAATCACAGATGTCACCCCCTGCATCAGAAACTTTACCTTTTTGATTGCACTTCACTTTGTGAATACAAAGAGACACACACACACACACGATAAAAATTTCACTCACAGAAACTTGAGTTGAACCCTTTAACTTGACTCCATTTAATTACATAAAGCAATGATGTAATTAAACAGCACACAGTTGATGATACGATGGGTAGAAAAAGAAAATCAAACTGACCACAATGAGTTCACAGCTTCCAAGTTGGGCTCAGCCTCTTTTTAAAAACAACAATTAAAACCAGCTTTTTTTTTTGAAGCTATAAAATCTAAAGAGAAAATGTTTTCTATCAATGTGTCTTAAAAATGCAGGTGATGGATTTAAAGTATCCAGCCAGCGTTCAAACTCTGAACTTCGGACTCCATTGCCGAGCTTTTAGGTCACTATTTGTTTGTGAAGAGCAAAATATTGTTTTTGTCGTAACATATCGGACTATAAATTACTGAACAAATGTATCTGATTAACCATTAACTGAAATGAGGACAACTATTAAAAGTACAATCAAAAATATTTTGCCTTTGGGTAATATTATTTTTTAATTTGTGAGTGACATTTTTAGTTATTTTGTTTGTAACATTTTACATATCTCTTGGTAGAAAGTTTAAATCATGAGTTTTATATGCTATACAATTAAAAGTTCAGGGAAAAAAAAAAGAAGAGGTTTTGCTTTTGTGCTGAATCCTGTGGGCGGGGCCTAACCCACAACAAATAAGACACACATTCAGACGTTCTTGTTTTCGCTAAGGCTGACGTTAACCACGCCATACACCCTGATCTTTCTGCAGCTGTTGTCAAAGTGTCACTCCCATCAACAAAGACAGAGATACAAGCTCGTCTTTCAACACAGTCTCCGCCCACAAGATTCAGCTAGCAAAACTCTTAAAAAAAGCAAATTGTAAATATATTAGATGTGAGTGCGTAATAATGAGAACAATTATGCCATCTTACTAGGACACATTAAAATAACAAAGAAAGAACTGTGTGTGTATTTTATGGATAGTAAAACAAAACTGGGAATTAAATTACTGCAGAAATGCTTCCACACTGATCGTTTCGTGTGTGTGTGTGTGTGTATCTGCAGCCTGAGATCCCAACCTTCCACTGCGGTAAGTGTCTCAGGCGGGGCATGCTGGTCAGGCAGCCGAGGATCCAGGACAGCTCTACGTGCTCAGGCACCTGCAGGGTGGGAACACATGTACATATAATCATATACATATTTAAAAAACCAAAAAACACACATTCGGGCAAGACAAAGCCCGTGCAATTCATAACTCCTCTGTTTGCACTTAAACTCTACTTTTATTTGCCATCAGCACATCAGCCTAAATTTAATCACACACTGAAATCTATGCACCATATGTAAAAGAACCATTAATATTATCATATTTACAACACTGATGTTGTGTGATGTTACTGTAATTCTTTTCTCAAGATCTCTAAATTTGTTGCCTCATCAGTCAATTAAAAGTGTATAAGAACAGACACTGAAGTGGGTGTTGCAGTTTCCAATTTGCGATGTTTTTTTTTTCCTTTCTTTTTAACTCTCATAATTATAAATACCTGCAGACACAAAACAAACTATATGTATATTTTACCTGATTCAGTCCGGTTATTAAAAAGTCCCTTTATGCTCACAAAGGCATTCAATCAAGGAAGGGGGAACAAGCAGATATCCATTCATCTGTTAAAGTCAATTCCAAACACTTTATTGATCCCTGAAGGGAAGTTAATGAAATGAACACATAAACAGATAAAGAGTCCTGGTTGACAGCTGAGGTGAAAGAAGAGAAGGCGACTCCTTAGTGCCTCCAAGTGGACGGGAAGAGCACTGCGAGTCAACTCTTGTCTGACTATCCCCCACTCCCACAGAGACAGGTGCACCCTTCACACCTGTCAATCATGTAATCATTTGTTACACTTGAATAAAGAAATAGGTCTGGAAATAAACCCACAAAACACACCTGGGAATAGATTCTTAAAAAGGGTTAAATTTTACAGATTAATCTGTCTTTTTATTGTGTGGGACTTTCATTTTGTAGTTCCACTTTTGTTCATTTACTAGGATTTCTCACGTTTCTGGAGACTTTTATCATGGAATACTACATTTTTTTTACTCATCTTATTTATGTCTAATATTAAAATGAAGGCGTGTGATTACGCGAGTCAAAGATACAGCTTACCAGACTTGGTGCTAGTACGGTATTAATTACATTGTTATTAAATAAAAATGGCATTTCATTTATCTGTGGTCATGTAATTTCCAGTTAAAGTCGTTTTAGTTTTCCTCTGCAATGTAATAGAGTAAAAATACTTAGCTGTCACATGTATGCAAATAAGTGAACAAGGCGTTTGTGGCGTGAAGAGGAGGTGAATTGATGCAGCGGGTCGCTGCGGCACCTGGCAGTAGTAAATTAACTGCAACCCGGCATGTCCGCTTTAATGGAAGCTTTCCCTAACGTCAAGGTTTGTGTATTCAGGAGACCGCGTGCAGGGGACGCAGGAAAATTCCTTCGGTTTCAACAAATTAAAGTTTATGGTTGCTGAATATATTATTGTCGTCTCTGCCTCCTGTAGCTTGAAAAAGCATTCTGGGAAGGGTGACGTCAGCATTTGGCTTCAGGGACATAAAGCCGAATTTCAGACCAACATGCAGGGGGTCGCCACTCATTAGACGGTCCAGACGGAGCAGAGGTGGGACAGATGCTGATGACACGAGCTCTGAAAGGGCAGGGCATGATTTGAAGTGCAACACAACTGACATACTACAAGCATGACAGGAACAGGGGATCTGTTCACGCTAAGACGGCCTGATGCGCCACAGCCAGAGATGGGCTCACGTTACAGGTCACATCAGCGTTACAGCGGTAGTTATCACAGAGCCATGGCAACAGCCTCCTCACACAGTAAAGAAAGGACTTTTGGAGACAGTTGTTTGTGCACAGTTTTAATCAAAAATGAAGTAAAAAGCCAGCAGTTCCACAAATCCTTCCACCTCAGCTGCACACAAGCTCCGTTCATTTTTTTTTTTTTTTTTCAATGAACTTGAGTATTTTCTTTGGGCAGCCGTTGTATTTTTACATGTGGAGCAGGCGTGTTCAACACAGGGGCCACCTCGCTGCCAAGTTATGTGGCATGAAGCTAAACGGGAATAAAAATAGGATTGAATGTGTGTGTACAAGGAGGGAGGGGGGGGGCAAAGAAACACAGATGGACTGAACTTTAACTCTTACACACACACACACAATCTTCCAAACTTGTGAGTAATTAAAGAAAACAGACATCCTGTGTCAGGGGAGAAGAGAACAGCTGTTCCGATTTCTCTCTCCGTCCTCGCCGCGAGTTCGGAGCTAAAAATCTGGGTTGTGTTGACATGCTGCGAATGCAAAGACTGACGTTATCCTTCTCAGCTCCTTCATGTGGCCCAAGCACGACTTAATGGTGGTTTATGGCAGTTTGTGTTCTTACAGTCTGGATGAATTTGCAGAGCAAACTGTGGAGATAAGAATCAGAAGCAATCAAATAAACATGTCGCGGCGTGTCAGCAGGTAAACACGAGAAGAGTCGACAGCAGTAAAATAAACCGCTCTCTCCTCCACAAACACGCGAAGAGAGAAGAAACTGTCGAGCGAAAGATACGAGGATGAATAAATAGACACCGATGTGCTTTCACACCCGATAACCACAGTGGAAGACTGCACAGGCATGAGCGTGAATGGAACAAGTGTGCACAAACTGCAGAACTTTTAATACACTGATAATATATTTCTATTTCATTTTACTTCCCAAATGAGCTCATTTTCATAAACTCGATCGATGCATTTAAGGGAAGTGAGTAAAACTTGCCTTTCAACTGGAAAAGGCGTATTAAAAAAATGGGTGAAAATAATTCATTCTGAGTAAAAGCTCTTAAGCTGACCTTTTCAAAGAGCATTTATTATAAAGTAAGTCGCCAGTATTGCATAATGATTAAGTCCCTGAATTAAACTGGGATTTAAGTCCATAAGAATGCATAAACATGTGCTGAATAATATAAAACTGGTGCTATTTATGTGAAACAAAACATTTCCGATAAAATATTTCAACATTTAAATGTCTCGGCAGCAGCTTAGTTAGCGTTACGTGTCCTCCAGCTCCATCCTCCACGCCAAGAGCGACACGAACCTGATACTTCATGTTAGAATACATCCCAGCATTTAGCAGAGTTTTATCCTTAACAGCTTAGGAAAGTGAAACAACATTCAACCGTAAGCGCGTTAAGAAGTCGGTGTAAATGAGGTCTTTTATGGTGTCTGGGGTGCAAGGGCTCCCCGAAGACAAAAGTCTTAAAAAAGAGATCCATGGAGGACGAGAGCGATTCATTCGACTTAATGAAGTGATTCCAAGATCTGGAAACACACAAGAACTTTCCTGGTCCGATTTGGCATTTGATAGTTTGTTCAAGCAAGATGTGGCACCACAACCATTAACAGCCTGTAGTCAGACTGCCAGACAGAGGTCGTTATTGGTGGATTATACTCCTTTTTTTTCCACAAACTGACACATTCTCTAGAGGTCTTTCTGAAATTCACTTTCATGCTTTGATGAATATACGACACAGATGCAGTATGACGGGTCCCTCTTCACCCATGCATGCGTGTTGCACTTCTGTAAAGCCTGCCATATTGGTAGCTACGTGATGTGTCTACTTGTTTACCACCAGCACTCACAAACACGGCACTCTGAACTCATTTACGGCTCATTTCTTTGCAACTGGGTTAAGAGGTTGTAGTCCAGGGGAGTCTAACTCTGGTCCTCGAGGGCCGGTGTCCTGCAGGTTTTCGATGTTTCCTCCTATCAACACACCTGATCAGCAGCAGCAGCAGCAGCAGCATGTCGTCAAGGTCTGAACAACTCTGTTAACGACACAGCCACTAGTATGAAGGTGTGAGGGAGCGGGGAACCATCTAAAACCCGCAGGACTCCGGCCCTCGAGGACCGACTTTGGACACCCCTGTTGTAGACGCTCGCTCCACTCTTTTCATGCGGTGTGCCTTATTTGAGGATTACAACAATGCAAGTGTTACATTTGAGCAGAAATGACACTAAAAAATCCCTAAAGTACATTATCATAGTGAAGAGAGAGAGAGATTGAACTCACACACAACAAATAGGGAGTAAGATGCTGGATTTGGATTTTCGAATCTAGCATAAGATATTAGCAATTTTATACTGAGAAATATTTCTTTGAAGCGGTCAACAAATATTGAAGTTTGACACAGACTGCTGAGGCCTCATCCATGAAAGTCAGAATTCTTGGTGGATACCATCTTTCAGTCTAATCATGGCATCGTCATTTGTCAAAACTTAATCTTGGGAAAGCAGAATGTTAGTTGCATAATCTATCAAGCTTTCGTTCTTTATTTTGTTTTAAGTGTGCCATCAAATTCATTCTTTAGATTTTCTGAAGACAATGAAGTTGGTCAGTGAAAATGCAGAAAATTTGTATAATCAAATAGAAGTTTGTGATCGAAATGTAATAAAAGTATTTTTCTGGAAATGTGTGCTTCTAAATCAAGCATTACGTGATTTGTAATTTTATTGCATTCACATTCTGGGTTTAAAATATTTATTTTTCCTTTGTGGATTAATAAACTATTTTTGAATTTTGATTCAGAAATTTCATAATATATATCATTATTTATCTTTTTTATCAGTGGAATAACTGATGAACTGATTAACCAAATATAATATACATTTATCCATTAAAAATGATCCACATCAGTTAGTGTCTCGTAACAGAGGACAGGATTCATGTGTGTCCTTGTCGCTTTAAAGTGAACTACTGAACAGGATAAGAAGATCTGGACTCTGATGTATAGTACGCAGCCGTCCATCAATCTGTCCTCCGACTCACCCGAGACTGCTGGAAGAGGACGGCCTTCTCTGGGTCAATACCACAGGCCAGCAAGCTGGCTGCCATGTCCAGGATGTTGCTCCTGAGCTGAGCTGGGTTCTGAGGCTGGGTGATGGAGTGCAGGTCCACGATGCTGTAGAGCACTGACGGGTACTGGTTCTGCACGGCCACCCAGTTCTCCAGAGCGCCCAAGTAGTTGCCCAGGTGAGGAACTCCGGTTGGCTGGATCCCGGAAAATACACGACCACTTCCTGGAGGCTTCTGGACAAAAAGCGAGAACATATTTAAAAATGGCATTAATCAGACTACAGAATTTAAAAATGAGCTCTGCACAATGAATATTAAATGAAATAATTAAGCTATTAAAGTTAAACTAAACTTAAGATGTATTGTCTGATTCACTTGAATAATCTTGAAAACACAAGAAAAAAAATTGTTGAAAACTCTCTTTATCCAAGTTTGCATTGATAGGTTGTTAACAGCCAGTTTTAAAACTTCCCTTCACAAATCCCACGGGACCTTTGTGTTATCGCCTCAGATCTGGCTGACGATCACGTGCTCCCCAGCTGCACTTCTCGAGGTTATCCTACCTACTCATTAAGACCTGAAGGTTTCAGCGGATATCCTTTTCGGTCACTGCTGAGAAATCAGTTATCTTGACAGCTAGCTGACCAACATCACTTTTAATCTGACTGAGGGACCGGCTCAGCTCAGCATCCGAGATCAGATAACAGCTGCTCTCTGACCAGCATGGCCCTGGCCCTCTTCATCTCTCAGCCCCCAGGGATAAAGTCAAAACTGCTCTGAGGCCAGCATGGTCCACAGGGCCTCCAAATACTGGCCTGAGGGAGTAGCTCTCTACCCAGTAAGAGAGAGGCAGGAAGGAACTGGGTGCTTATGTCATTACCGACAGGGTAATTGCACTGGAGTGCCATTGATGCTGAGAGCCTCTTAAGAGGTGTCAGGATTGATTTGGGTGCGGACGGGCCCCTGAACCTGGCTCATGTGTGTTCTCACCTCAAGCTGACATGCCTAGCCCTTGTTCCCCCCTCTGCTCTGTGCCCCAGGGGAGGCTATTAGCCATGCAGACATGGTAATGGTGTCATTTGAACCAATTGAGTGTCAAATAAGAGTCAACGCTGCAGCTAGCTAGCCACTAAGCAATCATGGGCCATCGTGGATTATGCTAAATGCAAGGATGCCTCCGTTTTACTTTTAGTCAGAGGGTAGTGTCTTCAAACATATCCTTCTGTAGCTGTTAAGGGGAAAAAAACCTAGTTTAGACAAGAAGTAAATCAACCTCTGTGTGATGACAGAAAAGACAGCAAATGTTGTAAAGCAATTAAGGTTTGTAATGAATACTGCACTCCAGGGCCAAAAGTAATAAAATATTATCTACTATACTTTGACAGTATTTACACTGCGTAAGTTAATTCATTTACTTTACATACTTGCAGTAGGTTTGACTTCTCATCTTGGAGCTGAACGTAACATTTTTAAAAATGTACAGTAAAGTTAAACAAACTGCAGTCACTTTGAATAACTATCATCTTGACTGACTGATTTCAACAAATTAAATTAAATAATGTAAAATTTGAGATAAAATCTTATATTTAAAAAGCATTTTTATTGAGTTATTTAAAAAAAATAGATTAGATTTCTTTTTTTACTGTGATAAAAAATATTTTAGAAAAACAAAGTTCAGTTGTTTTACATTGTTCTTTGTGGGCTGAACAACACTTCTAATGTGCCTTGGTTCAGTCTGAAACTTTGATAAGAGATTATTCTTGGGCTGAACGACTTAGGGAAAATATCTAGTTGTAATATTGCTGAAATACCATATATTGCAATTGCATTTTAATTTGTGATATATTTGTTTGAAAGTCAAGCTTTAG
>JAOWBL010000014.1:912307-928381 GCA_028564865.1 Zenarchopterus dispar
CATACATATACATGTTAAAGTTACTAAAAGTTGAATCTAACTAGAAAGAGCAGACAAGACACAGTTAAAGATATTACCAAAGTCAGTGTAGGTTCAGCAGACTAACCTGAACGCTGGGACCATGTTTTATGGGAATCTACCAACTAAGACACTCACATTCACCAAAGGCTTCCTGCTGGTGTTGCTGGAATGAAAGTAATGTAAAGAAAAGTTTGTGATGAGAGCCGTGATCTGGAAGTCTGAGCCACTTTATAAAAATTACGCTGCCATCCCAGAATTGTGGTTAAAACAAAGATTCTTTATTTTTAATAAATAAAGGTAGTCAATCCTCAGCTGCCAAGATCTAATAAAGTGCTTCATTTCCTTTCGTAGTTACAGATTAATACACTGGTCATCTGCTCTGTCCAGTTTTATTCCTAAACAGACGCCTGCTCATGACACATGTCAGACACAACACGGGTCATTCTCTCCTCGTATTTTACAGATATGGTGTAGTCGCACTGCACCATCACAAAGGTGACGAAAGCCTTCTTTATCCACATCTGACAGATGCTGAACGCATTATGCGCCATGTGCATGTGACATTAACACCAACAGCTCGTAGGTTACATAGACTAAAAGGCCATGTTTTCACACTCGCAGTACCATTCCTGGAATACGTGTTCGTTCGTCGGTGTGTGCGGTAATACCCACGGGGATAGAGGTCATGTGCAAACACAGACGCATGTCCGCACACGTCGTGGTCTTTGCCTACATCAACATTTGAGATTTTGTGAAGGTATCTGTTCATAAGCGTGCGACAGCGTGCACCGACCATCAGCAGCAGAAAACGATCAGACAGCGGATCAAAAACAGCAACAAGACCGGATCTTTTGCACCAGCTGCATTACTGAAATCAAACACAATAGTAAAGCCGGAGCCAAGTCGCTTCAATGAATAAAAGACTGAAAGAAATCAATGCTCAATTGTCCACAAAGCTACAGGATGCCAGGAATTTTTTTCCTCTTCTCTACAAAAGAAATTTTTCCTTAAAGCAGAATGCAAAACAACGGCAAATACTGGGACCAGATGCACAAAAGTGCAAACACATGGAGGCTTTAGTCTTGATAGCGTTGCATAAAGTTGCTCTTGCCCAGATTTTATGAATTTTCTAGAAAGCACACATTCTGACAGTCAAAATGTACGTTTTTTTATTCTTTGAACACCTACAAACAGCCGACAGATCATCAACAATGTGGATTTCAGTAGCATGAGCATTGTGGCTGGAAGAGTAAATGTACATAAACACATTATGCCTGCATGCTTTTCTGTTACCCACTTGGTAGGAAGTAGAATCTGATCTCATGCCCCGTGTTCACATGTCCAGAAAGGCTGCTTTAAAGAGGCTATTGGAGGACACTAGGAGTAAAAGCGTTAAAACAGACCTGAGATTCATGTCATTATTGTAGTCACTCTCGCTTTGGGCAGTCCTGTTAATAATGATGACTTTGGTTGCACTTGAGCTTTTGAAAATAGTACATTTCTTCTCAGATCCAGTTTCAGGACTCATACATCACACCAGGGTCTTCGTGGCCTCAAGCGATCCACTGATTTCTCTTCTGACAAGAATCAAAAGACAATTTCAACATGTAGTCAACCCAGCACCGGAGCGCCACTGCTCGCCATGATGAGAGTTGCCATCAGTCCTTTGTGGGCCAGCAGAGAGCTTCAGATCTGAGCATGTCTGTAGAGCTCAGGGCTGGGCCCACGTAGGGAGGATTTTAGCTGCTCCCCTGCTTGGTGTCTCACACACAGACCTCTGTGTTACTGCTATGTTCTGGACACTCCAGGCATCCCATTAACACCAGTATAATGCTGAAATACACATTGAAACACCTTGCCTCATTCCTGTATATCTTTTCTTCATCTGTCTCTTTAAATCACTTTGGGGCCCGTTAATGCAGACGACCAACGGAGTCGCACTTCTGAGAGGCATCGAAAAGGAAATGGGGCTTACTGTATTACGCCCCTCTGTCCCTTGAGATATCTGTGTGTTTACACAATGTTGGAAAACGCCACAGCTTGAAACAAAGTGCATATGACCAGAAAGAAAACATTCATACGTAAATGCTTGTAAATACTGGGTATAAAATTAGAAACGGTGGATGAAGCAAAAAAAAGGAACAAGCATTAATGTGAAGGAGGCAATGTTGTAAAAATAGGAATAAAAGTGTGACTACAGTCCAGTTAGGGAGTCTGGATTTTTTTTCCTTCTTTTTTTTTTTCCACCAAGCGAGTGTATTAGAGGGGCAGTAGAGGGGGAAGGCCCAGAAGGAGCGTTTGATTAAATCTGCGGTTGACGTGTGGGACAGGTGAGATTGATGAGGTTCCTCTGAGTTTCACACTGTGCGGAGAGCAGGGGTACAGGAACAGAACGCTGCAGTGTGGCGGAGGAGGCTCGGGGCCCGCTCGCGCCGTGGGGTCCCTCGGCTGATTAATGGGACTGGAGGCCCTTCAAAAACAGCACTCCCCGCAGGCAGGGCCCGACGGTACTCCAAAAATAACCTGGCAGAGAGGCAGACTCGGCCTCCAGCCCTAACAGGCTGCAGCTCCTGCAGGAAGCACACTTCAGTCGAGCATGAGGGAGATAACCAAAGACGGCCGACTCCAACCTACTGCAGGAAACCGTTATCTGGATCATTGGAAAAGAAACGTTTAGTGACCTATAGGTTGTGGAAAGGAGCTCATACAAACAGTTAATAGTGCATGAGTTCTTGTATCATGTCACCTGCTGATGTTATTACATTAAACCTTAATTAAAAGTGATAACAGCCTGATCTATAGGCTAGTTCTGCATATGTCACAAACTTCGCATCTATGATGGATTTAAAGTTAAAAACTGAACTTCTGAGTCAAGAAATAAAAACATACAGACCTACACAACTCCGTCTGTTGAAGAGGATTGTGTGTTATAATTGTATTCTTAAGTATCAGATATCTCATATTTAGGGTGATCAGAAATCAGTTTTTTCATTTCTTTTAGCCAACTCTTGGGAGGTCTGTCTAGGTTACTCAGAAGCCCACTGCACGGCCTTCGTGCAAATATGGCACTAATGTAGTTTTCCTGCAAATTGGGAGGTTGCATTATCGTATTTTATTTCAGTTTTAGCCATCACACACTGAAACCTCACTTCGTTATTTTTGGTCAAAATAACGCAGCTCAGACAAGCAACAGCTGCTTAACAAGGCTGCTATGGGGCAGCTGTTGATTGAACACTGTGAAAACTGGTTTCATAGGGGAGGAACAATACATTCTTTTTCATTATGAGACAGAGTTTGCAAAATATGCTGTACTGGTATAGAGGCAGCATCAGAAACTCAGCTTCACCTGCAGTAACACTGTAAGCCAGTATCTTCATAGTGTTGCATGGAGAGTAGACCAATTTTTCTCATACCTTTCATATTGGAGAAATTAGCACTGCTTATCGTCTACTACCTCCAAAATCTGAGAGCACATCCATTTGTTGGCTACCGTTGCATCACATGGCACTTTATTTCCCCTTTAATCCTGCGCTTTCATTAGTTTAAGTGTTAAATATTCAAGATGTATTAAAAATGCAAGTGGAGACAGACAAGAGTGCTGCAACACTTTACACATCTTGACTTTGGAATTTCATCCCAAAGTCTTCACTCTTTTCAAATAAACAGTTCAAGCTCCTCCAAACTGCAAGGAACGCCCATGTACAGCTACTTTTTTTCATTTTATAGGTTTCCAATGAGACTGAGCTCTGGGCTCTGACTACAATATGTCTTGACTGATTTTGATGTGTGCTTAAGGTCATTGTCATGCTGGAATGTGAAATTCCTCATCAAATCAAGTAATTTCTGACCAGGGATCAGCCAACATCCATAACATTGGGAAGTTTTGATGCAATAACCAAAAAGATGAGCCAGTTTTCTTCTTCATCTTTTGTCTTGACTTCTCCTTCACTATTTCTTGATGCAGCACCAACATAGGTGATGAGGTGAATGAGTTATTCAAAAGGTTCGGTTCGTTTGACAAAGTGCAGTGTGAAAGCAAAGTCAAATTTGATTGAATGTTGCAACCCAATCATAGCAAGTCTACCAGACTTTTAGGTGTAAAAATAAGAGTTTAAAAATAAAGTCAGCAGCATCAACTATCTTTTGCTGTCTGGTAATGTCATTATATGTATGTAGTTGACAGCAAACCCCTGAAATACATTTGAAATAAGTCAGACATTACAAAAAAAAAAAAAAAGGAAATCTGAATCAAGAAAATTGCAATCTGGTTCTCTCTTCTAAATACATAAATATTACAAATAATACCACTAGACCAAAACCAAAAAGAAAAAAAATTACAATCAATTTCCAATTCAACTGATGCATCTAGCTATTTTTATTTCTCACTAAAAGTAATAATGGACTCCAACTCAATCTCACTGACCAAGACCTACTATATGACCAAGGAAGGCACCAGTGTGATCCTGGAAAAGCCAATACTAGCTTAATTTATAAGTAACTTCTAAACTTGTATAAACACATTATGGTTCTGTTTCTAATAGTTTCATTAAACCACTTCCTTCTCTTCCAGTGTTGACAAAGGACATGTTTGAATTTTATTTCACTACCAGGAAACAAATGACTGACAGGAGGGCTAATAATACGCGAACACACACATAAAAGTCACGACGCAGCGAAAAATAACCGGCACACACATCGTAAATTTATCAATATATAATTACGGTAACACTCAGGGAAAAGTTCCACCACCAGCATCTCTGAAGAGTGCAGTCATTTCCTCCTGCAAGGGCAGCGTCTGTTGACTTGAGTGCAGCTCAAAGGCACAGTATCAGATACTTGGTATGTTTTAATTAAGAATGTCAGATGCTCAGGAAAAAGCTCTGGATCAGGCACATAAGTAAAACAGGAGAAGACTCCCAAGGCACCACTGTGGCTGCTTTTCTGCAGACTGGTTCTGTAATTCGACTTAGCCAGATGAGTTTTCAAAATAGGAATAAGTTGACATATGGGACTGTTTTAAGAAATGGGTTAATGTGCAGAGCATCTGAGTGAGGGCTCTGGCAGCGGAATGATTACGACAGACCAAATTACACAAAAGGGACTGCTGTGAATTAGCGGGCTGTTCTGACAGTTGAAAATAAATAGGGCAGTTAATGAACATCCTCAAAGGGGAAGCCATGTTTCCTCGCTCTCGCCGGCCTCTCCCATGTGGCGCAGGAGCAGCTCTAATGGTTTTAGCCGACACCCGAGTAAGTGAATTTGGAGTTGAGGAAAACAGAAAGTCAAATTAGAAGTCACTTCCTCTTGTGTGCAGCCTGGAGCTGACATGACTGATATAAGCCAATAACAGGACCACAGGCGAGCGATGGCTGAGCAGGGAGTCGTATTTACAGCTGACGTGCGGCTGAAGGTCAGCGGAGGCCTGCATGGTTGGGAGAATGAATAAATCTTTTCCAACAAAACACAAACTCCCCTATCTAGATAAAATGTTTGTGTAGAGCATTGAGCAGAGTGATTGAGTAGAGTGACTACTTAATCAAACGGTTGAAAAGAAATAAATACAAGTGAATCCAAACACGGCTCATTTCAAGAGGTGAAAACTCCTTTTCTTTTTTTGGTTCTGGTTCAAAATCAGTTTATGTGTGTGTAAAGTTGTAGCATTCGTCCTTCATTTTGAGTCTTTTTCATAAATACATCAATCAATCAATCAATCAATCCTGAATTTGCCACCTCAGAAAATAAAAGACCCCCCCAAAGTTAATACCAGGACGTGTCAACCACAGATACAAATGCATTGTGGACTACATTTCTGTACTGCTCATTTCCTGATGTGCTAAATCTACACGGATTGGGCATTACTCTGGTGACTCTTTACATTTGTTGTATTTATCACTCTCGCCAAGAAATTCATTTTAAAATGAAGCACAGCTACAGCTGGAGAGGAACATTTTGATGACAGGATTTGCTGAGGGAGTACAGCAAAACAGTACAGGGGGATGGGTGCATCAATCATACAGAACGTCAATATGGTCGTCAAATAAAGATATTTATTATGGTCATTAAATCATATGATTTTCTTCCAGTTTTGATTCAGAATGATTTCTCACTGGGAACGAAGTAGATATGTGCCAGAATTTACCATATGACTCAGATCGAGGCTGTGTTTTCCTAGGTGGGCCTGATCAGGCTGTTTCGGTCCGCATCCGAGTGCACATGCTTTGTTCACACTCGGGTTGCAACGATTAGTCAGCAAAATTAACATAACAGATTAAGTTCCCGGAAGTAAGAAATTAGTAACTAAAAGACTAGTCAATGGCTGTCAGATTGGGAGAAGGGAGACATAGGGAAGGTGAGGTGTAATACATCGATCGTAGAGTGCAAAAGCAATCCACAAAAGTCCGTTATTAAATACAATTTTCAAAACAAAACAGATCTGCAGCTGAGCTCAGTGTCAGAAGAGATCTTCATTAACTTGTTTCTCTTTGAGGATAAATAAAATATTGTGAACTGAACGTCACATGACTGTAATCAGCTATTACACATCCATCCATGTTCACCCTGCGTTTACGAGTGGAAACAGCTGAAAACTCCAGGACAAAAAACTATTTGCTGCAGATTGATAATGTGATATCTTTCCTCCTGCACACCTAAGTACACCTTTACAGTTTTATTAAATATAATGTCTGGATGCATAAAGAGAAGTGTATAGCAACTGGTAACAATTTAGAACACCACCTTTGGGTTAAAAAAAAAACAAAAAAAAAAAATCATTTTTTGTGATATCACCAGCAATTTAAAAAAAAAAAAACGATGGCTGCTTCTTGTTGTGTAGGGCACTAAAAAAAAGTGTCCTGAGGCATTTACAATATCAAATGGTCAAATGATTAAGAATTAGAAATGACAAACTGATGACAATGAGAGGATCTGGACTACAACACAGTACAGACGAGTGTCAACATCTACGAACTACTCTAAGAATTAATCCACAGTTATCATTTCCATCCCCATTCCAACTGAGCTCATGACTGACAGATGTTCTTCATCTGAGTTGATGAAGCTGATGATTTTATTTTGGCCAATGATTTCATTCCAGATGTTTCATCAAAGAAGAAAAGAATTTTAAAGAGTGGGTTCTTTTTCAGCCAGGCAACACAAATGATGTAATAAAATCACTACAGTTTCATCACCACAGGGGCATCTAAGATTAGAGTCACAATATATTTAATATATGTGAAAAAAAAATGAAACAACATCCAAATGTTTTCTTAAGTTCCTGATTTGTGTTGTTCAATGACAGAAAACCACATATGGACTGCAAAAACAACTGAAACCTTTGCATTTTTCGTCTTTCTCCGTTTTCCTCTCAACTGCTTTGTTTTTGTTTGTTTGTTTTTAAAACACAACAGGTAACACAGCAATATATGCCATTACAACTGCATATGAACTTTGGCTGCATCTGAAAATTATAAAAGCAAGAATCAGTCAAAAAAATAAAAAGAAATAAATAAATAAAAAAAGAAAGCACCTGACAAATTTCACACTTTGTGTTTCTGTCAGTCTGTTGGTTTTCAAAACATTTTTTTAATATAAAAACTTCCAAAAGAGCATGTTGTTTGACGTGTCACACCACAGAGCATTGCCAGCTTGCAGATGTTTGCACACAGCCATCAACATTTGGATAAAATTAAAATAAATGAAAAGTAACACCTCATTTCTGATGTTATTGCAGGTAAAGTACCGCCGCAATGCTTTTTAGGTTTCCCACTTCCAGGCCTCTCGTCACACACGTCTCAGGCATCACAAAGACTTCATCCAGCAAAGTACAAACAAGTCTATGCATCAATCAGCAGCAGCGTTTTGGGCAAATGGAGGTTATAAACTGCACTACAATGCAAGAACCACCTGATATTTGGTGTCCCTTGTTAACAATGAAACAAATTATTTATAACTGTGTGCCGAGGACCTCAAACCTACAGTTGATAGCAGTGCAATGACAGAAAAACCTGAGCTGTAAAAATATTCTTGAATCCGCTACAGGAGTGCTGTTGAGGACTATGAAGGTGAAATGCACCAAGAAAACTACACAAAGAAAAACAAACAATTTAATCGCTATAAAAAGCTGCAACAGGCAAGATTGAACAATCAGTGTGATGTGTATAATGTTTAATTTCTGTGTTGAGCAGCAATACCCATCTTTTCTTTCTTTGCTCTTTCACTTTATGTTTTCCTCCATTTCCCAGAATGCCTCTTCTCCACTGCTTGTTCTGGATGGTTTCTTTCGTCTTTCCTTCCCTCGTTTCCTACAAGCAACTGACACCACCAAGGTGACTTTTACTGCTACAATTTTAAGCCTGTGAAACCAATTTATGCTGTCAAACTGAAAACGCCCAACATTCATATTCAAACTTCCTGTCACAATTCCCCTATTACTCCCTAACAAGTGCCAACCAGCTAACTTTTGCATTGAGGCTCATGCAGAACTAAGATTTGTTGCAGTTCCTCGACTGGCCACTAGAGGCTGCCTCCAAAAGAGCATCAATCTCCATTGACTCTCACATTAAAATGTCCAATTTTAGAGCAGAAATAAATATATTTACAGCATAGTTTAAAAAACAAATCAAACCAAAAAAAAAAAAATGCTTCGGTCTCAATCATTTGACTTCACATCCATAAAAGGCTTTGGTGATTTTTTTTGAACCACACTTTGTCCATTGTTTTGTAGACTCTATGGTTCATACATATATTCAGTTTCAAAAGTGAAAAATAGGGATGGGTTCTGACTAGAAATATTACTGTGCTTATTGCACATTTTTTAAAGAAAGGATGCATTTTGAGTAGCTGCACAGAAGCACTTTTAAATGACTTGATTCTTGCATTCAGTTGCTGTTGTTGAACAGCTCCTGTTAGTTTTTGTCTGATAGTTTTTTTCAACAAAGATTGACTCACTTTTTCAGGCAGCCTCTAGTGGTCAGTCGAGGAACTGCAAAAAACAGGCGTCTAAACCACTCTTCAGAAAACCTATGAGTGACGTCACGGATGGGTTGTGCAGCAATTCTTATAGTCTATGGGTTCTTGTTTTTCTCCAAACTAGCTCTAAATAATTCTGGTCTGCTTCAGAGCAGCTGGGGATATGTGGGATGTCTGGAAACAGTATGTTATTGATACATCTATTAGACCCTGTGGGTTGTGGGGTGGCCTCTCAGCTCCATCAGGCTTGATGTCTGAGAATTGCTTAAAGATGTTTGTCATGTCTTCTTATTAATACAGAAGCTTTTAGTTCAAGCAAAAATCAACATTTTCTTCATCTTATGTCTGAACAAAAGAACAAAAAAAAAACAAAAACACCTGCTGTCTGAGAAGTTTGGAGAACCAAACGACTACCTGAGGCGTCTTGTTGTGTCCTTCATGTACCTCCAAAAACTTGTTGAGGGGCCACAGCAGACCTGCTGGAGGAGGCAGGCAGCTACTGGCTGGGTATGATGCTGCCATTGTAAGGGAAAACATTCATATACATTTTTATTTGTATTGTTCTTATTTTACTGATATGTGATGTACAGACTCAGAAAATTATTAGTCAAGAGGAGACTTGGGGGGAGTTTTGATGTGAAGGTGGCTCTCCTTGCTGGTGAGGCTCGTTTGCTGCTCTGATGCAGACAACACGAGTCCTCTGGGCAGCATGTTGTTGTCTCTTCGGCAGAGAAAAAACAAAAACAAACAAACAAACAAACAAAAAAAACCTCACAGTTTCATAAATTTAACAACCTAACCGGGTAAGCTCGATCAGGTTTCACACACCGAAAGCAGCACTCACCTTAAACTTTAATAGTACTGAAATGAAGAAACATCAGCATTGTTGAAAATCTGTTCCTTATGCCGCCGCACGTACCTTATTTTCCGGACAGGCTGCCATACATAGTGACCTTGTAGGAGAATTGAAAGTTTGAATGAATGTAAATAAACGCTTTAGATTAGTCCGCATGGGTAGCGCCATGATGGAATGTGACTTCAGACTACGGTGGCTATTGAAGGACAAAAGAGTCAGCGGCATTTTAGCTGCGACAAAACCAGCTTGGAAGCGGTTTAGTAACACTTGCAGTATTATCAATAATAATAATAATAATAATAATAATAATAATAACGGAAAAAAACCGTGACTCAGTAGATGGATTCAGCGGGTATAGAAGATGGATGGATGGCTGGATGGATGGAGAACAGATAAAATAGATCTAGAATGATGTAGAAATCTTTTCTAATTATTGTCAATGAAAGTCTATCTATCTATCTATCTATCTATCTATCTATCTGTGCGTGTGTGTTCACACTTTTGATAAGATTACCTATGTAAAATTATTCATTTTAATAATTTAGTTTAAGTCTTGAAAGTATAAATAGTTAATGCTGCACAATGTCCTGTGGGACTCATAATGTAATGAACCATACCAATAATATATTAAAACTCATGAAAAATACCAGGATTTTTTTTTCTCTCCATTTGTTAAGAGTTCAGATCTAGCAAACTTCAACTTCTAATCATCTTCACTGAGAAATAAAATGTAATTTTCTCAAATAAATAAGAAATTATTGGCTTTTCAAAGACTTCAAAATCATCACGTTTGTTTTGATAGAAATTTATTTCAGTTAATTTACACAGTTATTTTCCTCCATTTATTTAGGAGTTTCTTTTCACAGAATAATTAAGTATCTTTGAATTGAACTTGAATTCATGACTTCATTGTGAGTGCATCCACTTCTTGCCACCAGACAAAGTATTGTGTCTGACATGTTTGGATTCTGCTGTCCTGCGCAGCTGCAAGGATTTGTTATGAGAACCTGAGAATATGTCAAAGGCATTTTGCTCTGCTCTGTCAAAATTATTTTAGTATTGATTCCTAGTGTCATTCTTTCATCAGTCTCCTGAGATGTATGTTCGACCCTTTGCATGCAATGGCAGTTAAAATTCACTGAAGTCTAGATATTGCCAAGTCTTTATTTCTTGAGTGTTATTATTTCAGTCTTATATTCCAGTCACCTCTTGGTTAAAAATATAGATATTTTTAGATATTTTTTCCACAACTGTACAGAACAGTTATCAGGAGTTTAATTATAATTTTTATCAAATGATCAAATATTTCTAATTCCACTCCACTTCTGTAAAATGTTGAGTTTTGTTATTTATAACAAAAATATAATATATCTGTAGTGGAGTAGAGGTACATCTGGAAAACGCAAAAGCACTGGAGTACTTTGTATTTTAAATGTTCTACCACTAATTGTAGTATAACAATTAAAGCAAACGAGCACTTCTTTGGTTTATTTTTGTACCTGTTACTTTTAGAAAATTAAGTGTTGGTTTTAATGCCTTGCTGACTAAACCTTCACTAATACATCCAGGGTCATATTCATCCAACCTGTTTTATCCTCTCCAGGGAAATCCTGGCTGAGTGCAAGTCCAGCAGACAGCAGTCCCTGTGCATTCTGTTCAAGTTATTTTCTATTATGATCTGATCAGAATATCATATACATTATTAATGTAATGTTTGTGCAAACAAGACTATAGTCAAGTTGCCTCTGCGTAGCTTCATGCTGTTTCGTGTTATCTCTTTAACACAAATTCCAGGAGTTTTTCTTTCAAAATACTCTTTTTCCATCATCTTTTTTCAGTCCACTTTTTATTTCTCCTTGGCAATGACTCTATTTCTTCAAAATCAACTTTTAATCATCAAGTGTTTGTTTTATAGTGAGGACAAACAGGTAAGAGTTAATCATGCGGTTTAGGGAGGAAATACTTCCCCCCACATCCTTCCTACACGAAGAAAGAGAATAATATGATTTTCATGAGCTAATAATAGGTGTAACAGTTCCTTTGGACAAATCAGGTGTCATTTTTATGTTTGTCTGGAAAACAGATTTCTCAATAAAATAAGAGACAGAGTTTTACTGCTAGCATTTATACAATGAGACAGGGTTTTAAGCTTGTATTAAAGTTAAATTGTATTCATGTGGATTATCGACTGAGAAACCTCGAATGTTGACTCATCAGCGTGAGAACGACACAGAACCGTGTGGATTTTGTTTGAACTGTGCACCAGCTGCCTGCACTGCTCCGTACGCACGTCTGTGCAGCCTATAGAAGATGAAGATATGCAACTGCACACATTCTCACCACAACATTTACAGTAGGCTATAGAAATGTGTCAGACATGTGCGGTTTCCTCGTTGTCTGAGGTCTACATGTTAATTGAGTGGTGTTGTGTCTGGCTGCTCCCTCAACAACCAAACTTTCCCAGGGAGCAGCTGCAGAATTCCTGTACTCTATACCTTCCCTCATTACAAAGTGGCGATATACACGCTACAAGTGATTATACTCCATGCTGGGTAAGATTACAATATGTTTGCAGGGCACACCGGCTGCTCACAGTGCCCTCATGTTTCTCAGACATCTGCTCCTGATACTTTTCTCCCCTCCACCTCTTGCATCTGGTTGCATTTGCGGAACAAAATACTGACTATCATTCCATATTCATCATTATTTCCTGAGGCGATAGGCCCGAGCTCTTTGGTGAGTCACATTTAGAGACTTTGACTGGTATATTCTCTCAAGCCTGGTTGATGGGAGAACTGGTTTTGGAACTGGCAAAGTGCAACTGGTGGGAGATGGGTTTGCAAGTGCACTGAAATGTGTATATGCTGGTGCACGTACGTTTGTGTGCAGCAGGAACCTTCGACTCCTGTTTCCTGGCCACCCAGTAGAGGTCGGTTCTCCTGTGTTTCATCTTCCTCTCACCTTTTTCGCTCTATTTATTTGAGTCTCATGAATAATGTATGTGAGTGGTTGGATTTGTGGGGTTGATCGGCCTTGTACTGACCAACAGATCCTATAGAGAGCACTAATAACAAAATATAGTGTCCTTCACAGCATGGGGGTCCAACATAGTGGGTTTTTTAACACACTCCAGGACGTGATGGTTTTTCATATCAGCATTAGCATTTGTTAAGTTCTCTTGGTTCTGTTAGGTTTAGATTTGACTAACTTGTTTACTTACAAGAAGATTCAGCTCAGTTAGCATTTGATTAATCTTCATTTCTATTGCTTCTTTGATATTCTGTTGAGTTTTACTTCTCGTTCTTGTTTCACATCAGGCTCCAGTTACTGATTACTAAAATGAGTATCATATATTTTCAAATTTGGGTTATTTTTTCAGTGAATTTATGCAAAAAATAATGGATAAAATATTGTCATTAAACAGCAGAGGTCAGCCAGGAAATAGAAAAAACTGGCCAGTCGGTGCTTAACCTTTATTCAGACAATCTTGAGACATGATCGTCATTTTTAGACTTTGCTGTTCGAATTCATTCAGCATCATACAGTATTTTTTCTGCTTCACACTGTTTTGCAGTGTAGTGTTATGTGCTGTATTTTTTTTCCTCCCCTATATTAACATGTTCAAAACTGTCTATCACTCAGTTTGTTGCTGAGAAGAAGAAACAGAAACTCAGCAGTCTGATCTCCAGAGAGGAACAAGAGGCCATCCAAGTGATGAGTGAAGACTTTCTGCTTTCATCGCAAATCTTTTCCACTTTTCACCATGGGGACAATTCATCTTTTATCCTCATCAGACACTCTGCACCTCTTGTTGTTGCTACTCTGCCACTTCAACCTCAACTCTCTCACTCTTGTCTTCTTCCTCGTTCTCTTCTTATACTCAGGATTACACACCCTCTCCTTTTTTCTTGTTTTCCTTCCATGTGTCTTTATCTTTCTCTTTTCTCGGCTTCCTACTTTTTTCAGCATCCATCTAGATGATTGCAAAGTCTTTTTGTTTGGTTATTACAGAATAAACACAACACACACACACACGCATATACACTCTCAGTATCAACCATCCTGAGCTGAGGAGAGATGTTGGTATGAAAGTCCGGCTGGTGACGACCGACACTCCACCTGTCATAATACAACTAGGCAAAGCATGATGGGAGACTGGGGAAGAGGGGGTTGGGCTGCTGATTGAGGTGCGTGTGTGTATGTTTATGTGAGTATTTTCTGGACTCTGGATCCTGACATTGAAAGACAGGGTCTCCCCTCTGACATTTCAGGCGTTCCGAGTCCACAGGACGTCCACCACCCAAGTGGATGGATGGAAGGATGGATGGAGAGACAACCAGATGAATGACAGACTTTGACAAGGAACAGAGGTGAGCAGATGGAGGAGAATACAGATTAACAAAAGAAAGAACACATTTCTGAATGGTGAGACAATCAGTGACATGATGAGTGGGACATTAGAACATTAAATTTGGCTGATGAAAAAAAAAATATATATTTATATATATACACATATATATGTATGTATATGTATGTATATGTATATATTCTCATATGTAAAACAATAATCATCATGTAAGATACCATGAAATGTAAAGAATGTGTCAGTGAGGGAAATTTGGGGCTGACCGCACACAGCCTGCAGCGTCGCTCACCACAGGTCTCCTCACTGCTCTCAGAAGGGAAGCCTCAGCAAGCATAATAAACATCCAGGAAAAAGTATTTTGAGTAAACCATTGTTTGCCTCCCAAAGGAGGATCTGGATTTCATTAGAAGTATATGCAAGTGTGCATGTGTGAAAGGCCGTGCATGTTTGACAGCTTTTTAACGATGCAAAGACAATAAAGGAATCCTTTCTCTTCTGTTCAATGGCTTGCATTTGACACCAATACATATTTGGGAACTTACCAGCAAATCTACCACTACTACAAAATACCAGCAAACTTTCATTATGTTCAAAGGGCGAGTAAATGATATGTTAGACAACCACGACATTGATGCAAACACATCTATATTTACATATATTATATGTGCCACGGTCACCTGAGAATGCATTAGCATAAACCTATCTGAAGCATTTGGACGGTTTCTAATTTTCAAACTCATGCATGCAGTTAAAAATTGCTCACATATGGAGCAACTCTGCTACAGGGGTTATGGTGTGAAAATGAGGGTGTTTTTAGTTGGTGGAGCCCTGTAAGTCAGATTGGAACAGGTTAGTCAAAACCAACTGCAGAAAATGTAGACAAACAGATTTCAGAGTGAAAGACAGTTTTATCCTCAACAGATGAAGATGATCTCAGAAAACAATAACTTGTGAAAGAAAACAATAGTCACAGAGTAAGACTGGCAACAGATGGAGCCATGCAACTGTGAGGAGAGAAGTCACTTATGATCAATCTGGAGATTAACATGAGTGATCAAATAATGTCTCAATTCATAAAACAATTCTAAGTGAAATTAAGTCTTTCCCAGTATCTTCATAACATTTTTTTCTTGAACCTTTTTTCTGTTGAAACTAAGATATATGAAACATTTTTCAATGCTGATTTGAAAAGAAGCCAGTAGAATATCTATTGGCACTTGTTATCAAGAATAGTCATAATAAATGAATAAATGACCAACTAAAACTCAGGGAGCAGCCAAAAATCAGAAAAAAGAGACCTTAAATGCAGATTAGTTGAGGAGGAGAGGTCAAAGATGTGGAGCATGAGAAAAATCAAAAACAAAAAGAAAGAAGTTTTATTCGGTTTTTTTGTCACCTCAGTCATCAACCCCAATAGGAGGAATGGATGCAAGTTTCCATGCATGACTTTTACCTGCGTTACCAGCTAATACTGGATTTGATGTGATTGCTACAGTTGTTTCTAGGTGACAAACACTGCAGTGCATTGATGCTGGAGATTTCAACCTGTCCAAGTTTGTAGCCAATGAAATTTACATGGCAACAATATCATTTCTATTTGGGATTAATAAAGTGTTATTAAATTCAGTCTAAAAAACTTGCAAAGGAAGAGTAAAACCACAGAAATTATTCATGTCTTCTATGACTGAGAAAACTTGGCTTAATTTGCTAAAAGAGCATGCATGGGAAGAAACTAGCTATGAGAGGATTTTATTTTTAGCTTCAACTGACCTAATGGCAGAAAGTGTGTGTGTGTGTGTGTGTGTGTGTGTCTTAGTGAAGTGTCATGTAAGACCTTGGAGGGTTTAGATGGTCTGAAGATGCT
>JAOWBL010000014.1:934040-944330 GCA_028564865.1 Zenarchopterus dispar
GGATGGATGGATGGATGGATGGATGGATGGATGGATGGATGGATGGATGGATGGATGGATGGATGGATGGATAAAACAATAAAACTTGTTAGTGCAATCTAAACATAATGAATGACTGTTGGTAACAACAAGATTACAATGAAAGTTGTTAGTTGTTACTAGATATGACACAGTTAAAAGAAGACAAGCTAGAATGTCCTCTTTTCATCTATCCCTCCATTAACTTACATGTATTCCTTTTTCTGTGAAGGAAGGGATGGTGTTAGCCTGTAGATATGCATACTGATCTGATCAATGGTAAGTCTGCACAGGAAGCTGAGAAGCTGGAGTTCAGTAATCTGAAACTGACTTCTTATTTGAGGAAGACTCGTGTGTCTCACCACACAACCAGCAGCATTAGCTACTAGTTCAGCACAACTTAGTGGAACACTTTCTCCATCAGTTACTGGCCTAACTAGTCATTCACTCACTGACGCTGACAGGCACAGCTGGAATTTGACAAATTTTTAGTCTGGGAATTTCATTTTCTCTTCAGTTTAGAGAAACTCGAATTAATTAAACAACATTTCAGATCCTACTATTCTGTAACTGTGTCACAGAGTAGTTGTCATGGACACTGCTGGAGCTTCCTGCTTCTCTTAATCCAGCCCTCCTGCTTCCTCCTCTGTTCACATCCCTCTGCCCACCCTCCAATCAACACCTGCCAGCTTCTTTCTCCAGTTCGCATCCCCACACACATACTACAAGTTGGTTATCAGGATTTAAACCAGTCAGTTTGTAATTTTTCTCTGCCAGACCATGGTATGTGCTCCTGCCTGTGAGCCTTTGGACCTTTTTGGATTTTTGACCTGTGCCTGTTACCTGACTATTGTCGGCACCCAGGGAATTTGTACTTCTGCCTGGTTTTTTGGATTACTGTCTTTGACCTTGAATTGGACAACATTTTGGGCCCCCTTTCTCAATAAAACCATCTGCGGCCTCATTCCTGTCTCTGCCTTGCATATTCTGCAGTTGGGTCTTCTGGCTTCTGACAGCTGTGTGGGTTTTTCCACGATCACTCTGGCTTCCTCCCACACTTAAAAAACATACTTTTAATCGTTTAGGTTGGTAGCATGCATGTTTTTTTTCCTTTGGTCAAAATAGAGTATCTATATATTTTAAATGTCCTGATGAAACTGTTTGGGCTGGACGAGATTATAGTTTGACTAACTTGCTGTTTGAATCTGCAATATAAATATCAGAGGCTAGAATACGTGGATTTCATATGGACCACGTCAGCACACAAACTCCAGTAGTTTGCATTCATATGAACTGTGTACACCTGTAGACTAAATGTAGGTTGCTG
Organism: Zenarchopterus dispar; assembly: GCA_028564865.1. Classification (NCBI taxonomy): domain Eukaryota; kingdom Metazoa; phylum Chordata; class Actinopteri; order Beloniformes; family Zenarchopteridae; genus Zenarchopterus; species Zenarchopterus dispar. Next base: position 935,386 of record JAOWBL010000014.1, read on the forward strand.
CTGTTTTTGTTTTCTCTTACCCTGCACACATTTCATGTTCTCTTTTTTTCTTTAAAAAAAACCAATGAGGTGGAGTTGTGTGGCCATTTTACACCATGTTTTGGAGAAAACCAGACAGAATTTCAGCAGAAGCAAGTTATACCTACAATCAAGCACAGAGGTAAAATGGTGATGATATGGGATTGTTTTGTTGCCACAGGATCTGGGAAGTTTGCAGTCATTAAGTTCATCATGAACTTTCCTGAATTATAGAGTATTCTAGATGTAAATATGATCTCCTTGATAAATATTGCTCCTTCACTATGAGTGAAACAGAAAATAATGACTGCTATTAATGACCTTCAGAGAAAACAAGCGGATGAATCCTCAATGAACTGTATTAATACATCAAAGAAAAATGGCATGAGAGACTGAAAGTTATATAGCACATGACTACTCCAAGATTTTGCTTCTGGTGGGATGAGTGTGCAAGTTGATGAGCTATACTTGTTTTTTTCTTTGCTTTTCCTTAATTAAATATGTAATGGCATCGTGAAAAAAAATTGTTGCATCTGTTGCTGTCACTTGATGTAGTTCCCTAACGCTAAGACCTACTATGGTCAGATGATTTTTGTTAAGATAAGAAAATCTTTATTATTGTCAGTACATATCTTATGAAACACACTGAAACTTGTCCTCTGCTTTTAACCCATCACTAGTTATCCTAGGAGGAGAAGGCTGCTGAAGCAGCCCAGGGAGCAGTTAAAGGCCTTGCTCAGGAGCCTAACCTGGGGGGATTGAACCTGGGTCCAAACCCACCTCTGTAACCACTAGGCTACCACTCCCCAGTAAAAGTTCTTATGTTATTTACACATGCACAAACATACACATGAGAGATATAGGACTTAAAGACATATACTAACTTCTGTTCTTGATTCTGTGCATTGATATGGATCAGGAAACAATAAATTGTCCCCTGGTTAGCTATACGCATACAAGTTGTGTATGAACACTGTTGTGAGCTGCAAATTCAAATATGTGGTCTCTTGCAGTATAATTCTGTTTTCTCTCAGCAGCCTGAGTTCTGAGCAGCATCCAGCATACCTGGCCACAAGTGTTAAACAGCCTACAGCAAGATTATTCCAGGGGATCCTCAGAGCCAGGAGGATTGACACAGATGGATTGTGTCTGTGTCACAGATAAATTGGTCTCAACACATCCATCTCCTTTTCTAGGCCACACCAAGTAACGCTGAGATTTTTTCTTTTTATTTTATCCCTTTTCGGGGGAAGGAAAGAGAGAAGCGGACTGAGGAGAGGTGGAGGTGGAGGGCAGCGTTCCCTCTTTCCATTAGAGAGAACTCTGGAGAAGAGAACTCTGCCAGCAGCAGAGCTTTGAAAGTGAAACGTAAGAGTGGCAGATCACAGAGGCCAAAGAAAAATGATATTCTCCTCGTTACAACTCCCTCGGCCAGGGCCTTTGTTGTGGGGGCTTCTGCTTTTAAGTGGAAACAGGTTCTGTGTTTCTTTGGTGTCTCACACACACATACTCACACACGCACAAAGTGTAGATAGGCTTGGGTGTACAGTCTGCTCAAGCGCACTGACACAGTCAAACGCTCAATCATTTCTCCACTCCTTGAAGCATAGTGACAGCTTGTTAAACCTGATGCCATGTGCAAAGCCTTGCTCTCTGTAAGATGGTTGTCCTCAGCTGCAAGCGAAGACACCAGGTGGCCAGGTGGAGCTGTCTTACTGTAGCTGGCAGGTGGAATCCATGGACCATCCTGCAAATGTACAATGCAGCGCTGAAGGAGAGGAGCCTACAACATCCCTCCTGAGCATATAAATCTGTCATCACTGCCCTGTTCTCAGTTTCTTTCTCCTACTGAAAAGTATTCACAACCTGAGAGTATCTGAGGTGGCAGCTGTGCTCACCTGAAATTAGCTGGGATTGGCTCCAGCAGACCCCCGTGACCCAATAGCCGGATGCAGTGGGTATAGAAAATGGATGGATGGATTAAAGACAGTAGAAGTAAAATCTCAGCTCAGTTACTGACTAAACATGCCATCACAATTCCACGTAAATTGCCAGTTTAAACAGTCATTAGAGGGAACCCAGAACACCGTACCTCTGGTATGTCACGTGGGGGATGATACGACAGTTATTTTCTTTATGATTATTAGTGCTGTTACTGCTAACTTAAATACCAAAGAGCAAGTCTGTATTTCTGGTTGGATATTTTTCATATACAACAAGATATTCAATTTATAATAAGAAATAGAGTCCTTAACTAAATGCTGTTATACCACTAACATAGGAGCATTTTTTAACTTCAGCACAATTCAACATTCAACATTTGTGGAAAGTACAGGGCTTTGCGGATGGCTGTTTTGCATTGATTGCAGTCTGGAGATCACTTCGTAAAAACGGATGCTTTTTGATTTTCTCCATAAACACCCAAGAAAGAATCAACTATCTGACTTTGTTTTTCAAAGGGTACCGAAACTCACAATCTCAAAACCCAAAAACACTCATGGTTTCCATTTGCTATCTGATATGCCTCACATTTGTGGATTTGGGTGTTTTGTTGAATCAAACTGAAAAAGTGTAACGTTAATGTGGTGCCACTTTCCATTTGGTAAATATGCCTTTTTGTGTCTGTTTTCCTGGTTCCATATTTTGGGTGAAGAGAAAACCAGCAGGCTTCAGAGATTGTGCCAAAGCCTGTGGGCAAAGTGGGAGTGGTTTTAGCATGTGAGCGCTCATCTTTTTGGTATTATAAAAGAAGGTGATTGACAACTTTTAGTGATGGCTGGAGGGGAAATTTGGAGACCTTATTTTGACTGGTTCACATACACACATGCATGGTTATATACAAAGACATATGCATGCACATGCCTATCCTTTTAAAGACAGCTGTTCCTCAGAAAAAGCCTACAATTTGTCCAGTTTTCATCAGAGTAGAAAACCGTACGTTTAGCACAAAAGCTGTAATACATAACAAATCTCCAGTTCCTTCTGCTTAACTATGCAATGAAAAGTCCAGATCTGACCAAAACAACTATAAAATTTTTGTCGTAAAACCAAGCTATTTGGGGATGAATGATTTGGAGTCCGTTCATACAAGATCCTCAGATGCAACCTTTAGCCTTCTTAATTCCAACTTGAAAGTCATACTGGCATCGACACAGTCAGTCAGTAAAGCGCTTCTCATGCCTCTCGCCTCTGCCTCATTCCACATCTGCTGCAATTCATTAAATGGAAAAATCCTGTAAAAATATTTACTCTCTGGCCAGTTCTTTGAGCTAAAAATACTTTTCTACTTGTCAACAGATTGATTGGGCTCTTGGAAATGGTGGTAGGCTTTCTTTTTATGCAGCTGCCACAAATCAGGTGTATGGTTCTTATCAGCCGGCTTCATCCTGTGGCAGGCTAGCAGAGCCGGTCTAAAACATGACACCGCATTTAGGTCGTCTACCTGTAAGTAACATGCACAGTATTTCAAGCATTTCATTCTAAAAGATAAAGTGAGGAAAATTCAGAGGGCACGTCTAAAAAAGTGTCATATGTATTAGATAACAACTTCTTAAGAAATGGCTGTAGAACATGAACTATGTTGCAGTGACTTGAAGAGTTATATCATAAAACAGTTTTTCTTCCAGTCACTGAGTATTTTAAAGAAGGTCTGAAACATGGGCTCCATGACACGACAGAGAAGATAACTTATGTGTGCAAAAACAACCTTGTTGTTAACAGCATAATGGTATAAATAGACCTCCTACAATGGATTTATCCTCATGAAAGTCAAGTCATTGAACAGTTGTGCTTTCATTAAAGAAATGCATCTTCTCTGGCTTCCAAAAGTTGCACATCTTTAGCTACTTTTTTAACTTCAGAGCATTACTAAGAAAAAGAATTGGATAGTTTGCAAAGAGTGACGCTGAAATGCGAATGAGCTCCAGCTGAGCTTAGAGACTCAGATTTGGGCTAAAATGCAGCAGTCGTTGCGTGATGATACATTCAGAAAGTTGGAGTAACACCACACTGCGGAGGTTACAGGTCTATGCACCCACTCAGAAAACTAGAGGATTGAGTCAACATTTTATAAAGTGGTCTTGTGCAGTGCCACACCAAATAGGTTCAGGACCATTTTGAAACTTAATATCACATGCTCATGGATGACTTTTATTATTTATGTTTATCTAAAAAGACTATTAACACATCTTTTTCTTTCTGTACCATCATAATCTACTCTCAAATGACCTTTTCACTGAGACATACTGGATTGGATTCAGATGAGTTTTTATTGTACCCCAGGGGCAACTGAGGTTATAACAGTGGTTTGCACAAAAAGCATAATGGCATCACTTAATCAATAACAGCAACATCTCAAATAAAGATTAGCATGTATGTTTTCCTGTTTTCCTTGAGTGAACTTGGCACAAAGTGTCCACAAAGTAGCTTTATGTTTGTTATTTCACGTGTAATGAATTATAGTCTTGATATTAACAGCCCCAGTATTTATTTTGCCTTTGCTTTTATATCAACAGTTAATTAACAGTGTTCAAAACGCTGGAGTGTAGGTTTCTAACAGATGTGTGCTGTGCTGGAACTGATAATCCCAACTGACTGCATCTGAGAGGGAAAGCATAGATGCAATAACAAAAAACACAATAAAGTACAAAAAAAAACCCACAATCCATTACAATTCAAAGAAAACACATTCTGAACTTGACAAAACACGCTACTGAAATTTATGTTTCTATGTTTCACTGACTGCCCAGAACTGATTTTTATTTCAGTGCTTCAAGAACTTTAATGTTTATAAGAACTCTCATGAGGACAGAAGCCAGAGACAAACAACAACCTTTACTTGAAATTACTGAACATGTTAATGTTGCCCTGCAAAAGTCAGTTTTTGTTCAGAAAATTCGAACACAACACATTTTGGAATCTGCTTTTGAAGGTTGAAACTTAACGAACACTGACATATGATGCAGATTTTTTTCTAATCTGCTAAAGCCCTACAAGTTTTCTGTTAGCAGTATTTTTTCATGTCTCTCTGAGACACTGATTTAAAAAAGACACATCATGCCCCTTTTTCACAATGTCCACAGTTCCTTGACGTCTAAATGAAATGCCATTCTCAAGACAAGATTTCCACCTCCAACCAAGTCAACATGCGTCCGTTCATAGTCGCTGGGTTTTCAGCGGCGTGAGCACTTCACCTCTAATAACGCCTTCTGTGGGGTATACCCACTTCTGAGTTGGAGCATTAAGTGAGGTTTGGTGGACTTCAGAGTGGTGGGGATGGATAGGTCCACCCAGATCTGGGTCTGTGGTGCCACTGTACCCTACAAATCTGATCAGTCCACTGAATAACATATTCTCAGATATCAAGGGCCCCAAACGGCACGACATGGCTCCGTTACGTCTGAGTTGTTGAGACATTTCAGACACCAGACTATAAGCTGTAAAACACTGAAAAGTGTGTCCTCTTTAATTTGTCCCCTTTAAGTACATATCATGAGAGCATGTATGATGCTTCAATCAAGTCCAAAGGATTTTCTCTATTCTACAACATCCATGACAAGAAATGAAAATAAGAAATTCCAGAACACAGGTGTCATTGAGAGCAAGCACTTTGAATGCTGGAAAGACTGTGTCTTTTTTATGTCCTGATTTTTATTCTGTTTTATTGTTTTAAAGAAGCTATATCTATAAATATGTTGAGTGACAATAATCAACAAACCTTCTCCTCCAGTCCCTGTCACCGGTCCATGTGTAGAAATATTATACTGGTTTACAGTATGTTTACAATAATAATGACATCCGTTATTAATCATAAAATTCAGAAACATAACATGTATGACTGCAGTTTCTTCACCCAAAAGGTCCCAGATGGACAACAACCACTTTTCCATTGTTTTTCATTGAGATGTTCAGCATGTAGGCACAGGCTGACCAGTATTTTTTTCATGTTTTGCATGGGATAACCATTTGAAACAAGACCAAGAATAAAGATTTCTAGAAGCACTGGAATGGCTTCATGGGTGATGGAATGTCTTTCCAGAACTACTAGATATGGTTATACACCAAGACACAGTAAAAACCACTCACTAGCCAGTTTATTAGGTATACCAAGTGGATGAGGAGTCTAAGGTTCCTTTCTCTGTTTAATTAGTTTCTCGTGCTACATGACTTAGTTTAATAAAGCATGAGTGCTGTGACCTCTTCCTACACTCCAAAAAACAGATGCAGGAATGAGTCAAATTGATTCAAACTGGGTAGATTATAGCGCCGTGATTTGCATAAGTTGTAAAAGAAATGGTTGGAAAGTCTCGGAGAGAGCTGATTAGAGAAGATGTCTCGGTGGATTTTCATTTCTGCAACAACTGATTGGGCATGAAGCTTTCCAAATGAGCCACAAGGTCACATGAAATGTTTTCAGATGATGAGCAGGAAGGAAAGGAAAGGAAAGAAGATGAGGCCAAGATGGAGAGCACCATCCCCATCTTCAGCTCACAGAGGTATTAAACTGAAGCCTTTTTTTTTAATGGTCAGAAGGAATTGCTGCAAAATATTTATAATTCAAATGGAAGACGGTTGTATGTGCTCCCTGTTATTTATTTATGTATTTTTGTTAGGGGTACATGGGCTTATGTGTTAATAAAATAGTCAAACGACTAGAGTTCAGACGGCGAGGCATGGGGAAAAAATGCTTCCACAGATATATGAGACAACTTTTGTTCTTTAAACTTAAGAGAGTTTTTTTTTCCTTTCTCTTTTATTGTGGAACATGACTTCCTCAAGTGTCCACGTTCTTGCTCTTCAGCTGAAAGAAACAACAACATCTCACACTAACAAAGCTGACAGATTCTAGTATTTTCCTCATGTGTGCACAGACTGTAAACAGCACAAAACTGAGTTATCACCCGTGCCATTTTCTGTAGTTATCTGGCATTTGTGTAGACTTGGAAGGCAGGACATAGGTGATGTCACTAGGAAAGGTAAAAGGAAAGTTGCAACATCACATAGACCTAAACATTTATGACAGAGCTTAACTCACTATCACACAGATTTTTTAAAACACTCCCACCCACCTCAAATAAAAAATAAACATATTGATGAGGGGTGTCTCTCTTCCTTATCAAACAATTTATTATGTGCTTATGTAAGATAAGTCTGGTAAGATGTGACAGTAATTCAGTTGTATTCACTGTGCATTTGTTTAAATGAACAATTTTGACTTGCAAACAAATATATATGAGTGTGTGTGTGTTTCAGTATCATTGACTTGCTAACTTCAAATTGGCATATTCCAAATCACAAATGTATTTGCTTTATATCGCTGGAAATTGCATTTGATAGTTTTTGTTTGACTCTGAAGTCTGCCACAAATTTATCAGTGAAATACAATTAATGTGTTTCTAACAGATGCTGTAATGTATTTATATTGATGTGTATATATAGCAGTGTATCAGATACAGTATACATCAATCCCTTAAAGTTAACTTTTGCCAATGATGTTCACTATGTAAAGCCACGAAACATTGTAATTGTGCTTCCTGGACAGCCAAGCGCCTGCCACAGTTTGTCAGTTTGTCCACCATGTGGAGCAAACAATGAAAGAAATATGACAGCTCCGGTTATGTTTGTCTAATTCATTTAGATAAAAGACCACAAGACAAACTGGTGCCATTTCTGTCTGCACACTAAACGTGCAGTCACACTGCTGGATAAAATGGAATATTTAAAGGTGTGAGATATAAATGTAAAGAAACACCATCACTAGATTTACCAGGACAGAATAGCAGATGTAGATATACTTCTACACGTAAGCATAATTTCACTCTTCATTTCAATAAAACCAGAGCGTGGTTAACGCAAGCCAAGTCCTTCACTTTGTGGGAAGCTGTTTACCCAAAGAACAGTTTATTCAGCTGAGAAAGAGCTGGAAGTCTGCTAAAACTAAAAAAAAAAAAAAAAAAAAAAAAAAAAAATGCCATCCAAGGGACATTTACAAAGCACTCATCTGTTTCATGAGCTAGTAGTGCATACTTGTGAAACTGAATTAGTCTTTGTTTTACAGTGATGGTTTTTATTTTTGTTTGTTCGTTTGTTTGTTTTCATATTACATGACAGAAGCAGTTGTAGTAGACTGTTTGGCCTTTGGACTAACTGATTACATTAACATGACCCTGCAGGAGAGGAAAAAAAAAGTTGCCCAGCTCTAGAGGGATGTTAAATAAAGTATAGGTGGCGTACAGGTAGTTGCTTTTAAGTCTAAGATATTAAATCCATTGAATTTGCCTTTCAATTGCAGACAAAAAAAAAAAAAAAGTTTGGACCCCATTTACATCATAGATTGAAACAAAACTAACGATCCACGCTGCACCCTCAGAGTGACTTCACGCAGTTGTAAATAAGCCAGACAGCAATCAGGAACGACATTTCGCTGCAGTCTGAGACCTTTCTTCATGTGGACAAACAAAATGACTCTAATGACAAGTGAAACAATGAGTATCAGCAAAAAAATGTTTGTTTTTGATAAGAGCCAACAATTTCATTTTTCCGTTTGAAGAAAAATCACACAAAAATGATACAAATCCAGCTCAAGTCCATGATGAGTTTTGAGTTGAGGCTATCGCATTACACGGTCTGTTGTCAAGACATGAAAGTGAAATAAAAGCTGAAGTAAGAGGTCTCCGCTCACAACAATGCTCTCAGACTTTGTTTTCATCTTGCTCTTTTATGTCATGTCCAACTAACCTTTTGTTGGGAACTACTGATTTGTCCACTAACTTGTTTATGAAGCAGGCGTTTCTGTTGGACTGATCAGGTTCCTTTTTTTTGGATGACTTTTTTTTTTTTATTATTATTCACAAATAAAGAGAACACTCTAGCATTTGCAGCAAGAGGGTAAAAGTTAAATACATGACAAAACAAAGTCTGAGAGCATT
>JAOWBL010000014.1:944430-956229 GCA_028564865.1 Zenarchopterus dispar
TGCACAAATCAGTAGTATATACTGCAGTATATACACACACACACGTATAAGGATTTTGCAAGCAAAGCCAAAGTTAAAGTTACGGGGCCCACAGAGGAGTTTAATCCCATTCAAGCTTTCTTAGCTTCAAGCAGAACTCAGAGGAAAAGCGAGTCCTTCACAGAAAAAACCCTAACATTTACCACCCTCATTTAGGAAGAAAACTGAGCAAAAACATAGAACTTTCACACAACACCGCCACCCCTTTAGAGATGTGAGTGACTCGTCCACTAGCCGCGTGTATGGATTGAATCATACGAGTCTGAAATGGCGTGACTGCAGACTGTGAGTTATGTTCGATCTCTTCCAGACATCAAATGTTCAGGACATACATCACTCATTCACTACATGACATTTACAGGCTCTGATGTGTTCACTGCTTCGCCTTTTGCTTTGGCACTGACACACTGAAATGCTCACTTAAAAAAAATTTCTAAAAGGTTACAAAAATATTTATCATCTAAAAGAATCTTTACAACTTTAACTCGTGTAAAATAAAGCAAAAAAAAATTCAATCAAATTTTGTTTAGAGCAGTTTAAGAAGTTAACTCTTGTTTAATACTGAATTTAATGTGAGCAAAAATTAAATTTCTGTAAACTGAGAACTTGTGTTTAATAACAATTGACAGTAGTTCCAGCTAAGTTGTTAGGAAAGAATTAAGATACTTTTACAAACTGTTCAGTTATTTTTGTGGTTTAGGTTTTAGAGTGAAAGCTATTTCTTCCCTTCTGAGATTTTTCTTCATTTTTGCCCACACAGTCAAAGTAGCTGAATTATATGATTTTTGGCCAATTAGTACATGTGAAAAATCAAATGAAAATGAAATGAGGCTTAGAAATTTAAAAAACTAACAATTATGAAAGTATGTCAGAACAAAGTAGAACCTCACAGCCACAAAAGTCCACTTTACTTTTCATTTTCAAAAGGTTGAAAGTTTTGCTTGTTTTTTGTGGATCAAAGCTGTAAAGTTGAGCTATATTTGAGCTATTATAATCTTATTATCTTAAAAGGCCGTGTTGCTAATATAGTATTTTAATTTTTTTCTGTAAAAGTGAGATTCATTTAAATTGCTAGAACCCACATTTTCAGAAAATCAAGATGGATACTTCAATAATTATCCTGATATAATCTTATCCATGATTTTTTACATTTTTTTAATTACTTCTCCATCTTTAAAATGCTCTGAAAAGCTGCTTTTAATAAATATGAAGCAGAAAAGATACATTTTCCTTTATATCTTCTTTTACCGTTACTTTTCATAGGTATAGTCAATTTTTAAAAATTTTTTAAAAGATAGAAAGAACGTGTTTGTCTGCCGGTCCGTTAAAGGTGGAGCCTTGCTGCCGAGTCAAATGAAAAGCTTCACGGATTCTATTGTATTTAGTCTAAAAATAAACCCGGGAGAGACAGAGGTGGGGAAGCGCGGAGCCTCGCCGGGGTATGATAACACCTTGACAATTCAACACACATGTGCCGTGATGAGCTGGGCTGCAGCCTCAGGGCAGCGCCTCAGCCAGCATGTGGAAGAGGTTTTCCACTCAGCTGAACGTCCAGTACCCCCAATGTGACGGCCCCGGAGCCAGATCTAGCTTCATTGTATTAAGCGTCACAGCCAGCTGTGGATTAACACAATTTGCACCTCCTCTCAGCGCAGGTACCACTCACACCCCACTATGGAGGTCCAGCTCGTCAGTTTTGACCGCGGTGCACACAGATTCAACAAAAACTCAGAAACATACTGTACGAAGAGGGCCCGGCGTCTCTCAGGAGACCAGGTTTTGTTACCAAAGATATTACATTTACAACAAGTAAATTAAATTCAAATGCCATAATGTAATAAGAATGAGAGAATCTAATTTAAGCTCGCTGCTCTCCACTGCTGTTTTAAAATGCTTGAACAACTTCTTGAGGCATTTCGTTTCCCCCTGAGTGAGCTGAGACAGTGTGGCATTCATAGCATTTTCACTCACATCCTGCCATCGATCCATCACGTACGGATGGAGACCCTATAACAACAAGCTCATGATATCAAAGCTTGGGACATCTGTGTTTTATATGTCAAGATGCCCAAAACGCCTGTCAAAGTCTACACCACAACTGGCACTTCTAGGGCGGGTGCTGGCATCTCGAAAAAGATTTATCTTATGAAAAGCTTCTGTTTCTTTTAGTTTTAAAAAGGCTATTAAACATCCAGATTTGTTAATAAAGTGCTCTGCGAGTCTTAAACAGAAGAGTTTGAGTCATTAAAGCAAAAGCTGAGTCTTAGACAGCTGTTTTTTTTAGTAGTTCTGCTGTGAATTATGCTATTCATTTATCCCTGGTAAGATCATTTCTAAAACTAACCGAATGAAAAAAAATCACAATTAGATTATTATTGGTAGGATGGGGGAAAGGAAAGGAGAGGCATAAAAAAGAAGGGAACGAGGAAGGACGGAGAGTAGTTCAAGTCAGGGAGCAAACCAGGAAAGAAGGTTCCCATGGAAAAGGATAGAATTAAAGAAAGAGGAAAAATGGGAAAAAGACTCAAAGTTAGGAAATGATGAAGAAAGTCCATAAGACAGTAAGGAGGTGTTTGCTTCTCCTGAAAATATTTGACCTAACTAAGGTTTTGGTGTGTTTTTTTGCCACAAAGGGGGACCTGAACCAAGAGTGCTGACGAGGGGCTTAACCAAAGTGGGCGGAGCAACACACTGTGAGGGCGAAGAGGGTCACCGGGGGGCTGGACTGGCCTCTGACATGACCCTGTCACATGAGAAGCGAGCCAGCACGTACTGTAGGCCCACTATCAGCCCAACTTAAGGTAAGGCACAGATTTTCTCCCGGATTCTTTATTTACAGTTGTTTTCCTTTTGCTTCAAATCTAGACGACTTGTGTTTTTCCACCAGCTGAATGAATTGTCTACAAAATGTATCAGGATAAGTTTGAAGTGGAGGGGATGAGTGCAGTCATGTGCTGGGACTACCCAGGCCCAAGTTGTAGAAGCAAATCTGTGTTTATGAGTGTACACCAAATACCAAACGGCAGGTTTTCTAGAAGTTCACCAGAACAATGTGCTCCTAGCAGCCATTCAGCTGCTTTAAATGACTGACAGCTTTCAAAGACCACAGATGCTCGCCGTGCTCATTCACCACACACCTTCACTGGTGTGCAAAAAAAAAAACAGTTAAATTTAAAAGATAAGGCCCCCCTAAAAGGATTAAATAAATAAGTGAAGAAGAAAAATTATAAACTCTACTTTGGCTCCACTTGTGTTGACCTTTTTGACAAACCTCAAATGGAGCTTTAAAAACGGGACTTTTATTCAGTTTTATACTGCCCTCAAGTGTTTCCAGATAGAAGCTACTTTCAGAGGATTTGTACCAGAACACCATGTATGCTACTCAGTATAATTTCCAGTCACCAGTAAATAAATAAATAAATAAATAAATAAATAAATAAATAAATAAATAAATAATGGGCGTTTCTTAATTTGACCAAAAATTAAGAAAGATGTCTTATATTTGACTCACAGAATATAACTTTGTCTTTATGCCTAAAATGCCTAAATTTAAAACAGTTGCTTCTTTGAAGTTTTTGTCACTGCTAGAATTATTATTAATATTTGCAACTTCATAATTTGTTATAATTATGGTTGTTACTATTTAGCATTGGTATTATTATTTGTAATGTCTGTTTGTTGACACTGATTAATGTATGTATGCTATACTTGAAAAGGCCAAAACTTGGATCCAAATGTTTGAGTACTTTGAGTAACATATAAAATGACTTCTGAAAAGCATCAAATAAAAGATGAAATATTACTTTCCACACTTTAAGTAAAATAAGTGTCTTAATTTTATCTTGCACAATTTCATGTTTAGACAGAGATTAGTGTTTTCAAATATCACCAAATATTGCTGTAGAAATGCTCAAATTCAACAAACTTTGTTAAAAAAAAAAAAAACTGCACCCCTGTACAAGCAGCTGGCAGACAAAATTTCGAAAATGAAATAAAATATATGGCTCTGAAAGCAGAAAAGGGCAGAAAAGCAGCTGATTCCTCTGTTCATGGTGTAGCTAAACAATCGGCCTGGAATTCCTGCTCTCTGAATGTGGAGTTGAAGACTTTGTTTTTGTCGAGGACCGATGTGTCTCTGGGACAAAACCAGCTTTTTCTTTAGTGATGAAACTTTGATTTATCAGCTACATCCTCAGTAAGAGTAGAAAATGTCATTCTGGAGATTTAGCATGTGAACAAAGACGTGGGTTGAAGATTCAGTTTTCATTTTGGTTCTTTATTTTCCCTCCGCTGTTTACCTTCAGCTTCACCTTTTCACTCATTCAGCTTCAATCCTCTTCGTCTATTCTAATGCGACAAACAAGACAGTGATATGTAGATTTACCCCCCACACCCCCTCCCACTCTGGCCCTCCTTTTTAATGCATCACCTATCCTAATCACTTCGTTTGGTAGCACTCACCTATGCTGCTTTCTAATTAGGCAGTTAGAAAACAGCCTAACGTCACATCCACACCACCACACACGGTTAGGGTTCCTGGTGGGTGATGGTGGGACCTGGTGGTGCTGGTAGTTTGGGCGCAGTTTTGCTGTGGTGTGGGATTGTAGCAGGCATGCTCGGGGAGCCTGACACCTTGCCAGATCCCCTCAAGATGTGGTAGTGGTGGTGGGAGGTGGGAGGGGTATGCCCCTCATGGGATGGTGGGTGGTGTTAGGAGTGGTGAATCTAGTGCACGGGAGGAGGTCTGCTGCATGACACTGATCCGACACACCAATACCAACTGTGGTTCAGCCCAAAGCCTTGGTTGCGGGTCACGTGTTGTTGCTGAACTTGTGTGAGAGGTCGACATCACTGCTTTATGTGTCTCTTCAGCTCTGACTGTTTCAGTTCCTGTAGAAGTCGGGGGGTTACATCCAACATAACCACAACTACACTCATCTACACACGTCACAACAATGCACCCCGAGAGGTGGTTTTAAAAAGTCCCTCCACTCAAAGATAGTCTGGAATCTGTGGTTAGACATCAAAAGAGCATAAAAGTACATTTGCTGAAAATTGCTTTAAAAAAATGTTATGGCATTTTGGAGATCAGTTATTTATTTACTCACTGTTCAAAGTAACAGAATATTTTTTATCAAATCTTTGCATGCCACTATAAATTAATTATGGTCAATGAAAGAAAGCATATAAGTATACCACTGAAATAAAGGTATCAGTAGAACTGATTATAGCAGAATTGAATATTTTTGTTATGAGCCAGAAGTAGCAGAGTAGCTAAGCTGAAATATCAGAATCAATATCTGTAGTCATAGCAGTAGCATTGTAGTAGCTCTGGTATTAATATATATATATATCACTGTTAATAAGAAACCTACTGCTCATGGAAAGCTGATAAATCTGACTGTGGTACTAACAGAAGCTGTAGCAGTGAAAGTTAAGCGGAGCTATCAGTGACAGCAGCTGTACTATCTGTGTTATCAGTGGAAGTAGTAACCCCTCTGCTTTCTGTTTTTGCTGTAGGCAGTTTCCAGGTTATGAGTCTGGCAAGAGTGAAGAGGCTCTGCTGAGAGAGAATGTGCAGTTGTAATCGGTGAGTAAACTGTAAAAACCGAGCAGCCATCATCTGCTCCCTGTCTGCTGACTGTCTACGTGCTCGGAGAGCACGGAAAAGACCTTGGGAAGTCTCGGCAGGGCAAGAAACAGCATTTACAGACATGTTAAAAAGAAAGATGTTATGTTTTATGTATCAACGCATAAATAATCTGCACCTTACAGTGTCTTAAAACCAGCTAAATGCAACATCAGACGAACCCTATAAATATTACAGCATGTCATTATTTCTCAACATAAAACTAAACAAAAATGCAGAAGTAAACCTTTACTGTTTCTGCAGGAATGAAGTAGGTAAGTAGAACCAGATTTTTGAAAAATGACAGAACTGTCAATAAATCTACAACGCATTATGACATCTCATTGGGTTTAGTGTACTGTTATCATTAAACTTAGTTTTAAAATGTATTAGATCATTTACTGAGATGATTCCTTCATAAAGCAAGAAGACTTAGATTTTAATTGACCCTGGTGTGCAAAGTTTCTGTACAGAAAACTCTCCATTCAGTTTTCACAAAGGTAAGTAGGAATAAAATGGGAGAAGCTTTATGAGGAGTCGAAGGCACAATGCTTGAGCCAAGTGTTTAGAAAATATCTGCACTTTTGAAAAATGGTCTGACCATTGACTGTGCTTGAAGGCAATTGTGACATTTGTGAAGCATTATCCATCTTTTTTCATACACGAATACATCCGCATTTAAATTTATGCTTCAAAACAAAGTGAGCAAATGAAAAAACTGAGACAGAAGTGTCCTCTTGATGTAATTACTGTGGCGTAGACTTTCAAACAATTACCACTTAAGTCAGTCTGTTTCATTCAAACAAATGAAAGTTTACATGTCAAAGTAATCTATTTAGGATATGGCCCATTTGCTTTAGATTATCTATATAACGGATATATTTACCACACTACTGACTAATAAAATGATGATAAGATTAGTCTGGTCAGCTATCCTAATTATTTTCTCTTTAATGAAAAGAATTTTATGTAAGAAAGCCTTTTTCAAAATCTAGTCAGACCAGACTAGATAAAGACATCAAATTCATGTCCATTGAATATTTTCTCTTTGTTGACAAGTGCAGGGCTCTTCACTTGGATTTAGGCAAAATATACAGACGAAACTTAACTACCAGTTTAAGAAAACAAGCTAACACCAATATAAAATAATAATACATTATTACAGGTAACAAAAAATTACATATAGTCTATGCCCAATAAATAAAAAGAAATAAAAAGAAAATGATGACTTGAGCAGTGGTAAGACATTTATGCCACACACCTAAAGTGGCTTTACAGTTGATGATTGCCATGGTTACCCAAGCCAAGGACATAAAACACATAATGGACGAGGGTGTTGTAACACATTAAAAGAAACACGATTTCATCTCGCCAACTTTTTCCTGAGTTAGTCATCGCATCACTTTTAGTTCCCCAAATGCAATGTTTAGCTTCCTCTGTTTAACTTCCTTGTTTCCAGCGGTTGCCAGGCAACAGTATCTCTGTGCTTGCTGGGTGGTGTTGTTTCTTTCACTCTTTGAAGGGCGTGGACAGGATGGTCATGTGTGAGCACACAGCCCAAGCTGTCTGAGTGGAGAGTTTACTTTGCTCTGGTACAACATTTTGTATCTCCGAGGAAGGTGTTACTTTTTTAGCCATGTCAGTGGAGTGCAGCCTGGTTCATGCTTCTGCATAGCAGCTGCGCACGCAGGCTGCGCACAAGGCCCTACGCACCCACGCAGCAGCTGCATTTATTGTTAACACAGTGTGTTATTGTGTTGCTCTGGAATTACACCACCAACGGCTAGCCTCTCTTTCTGCAGGACCACAGCTATCCATGCCGGGTTTTGTGAGCTGGGGCTGATAAACTTTGCACATCAGTCAGTTTTACAAAAAGATAAAAAAAATAGCCATGGAAATGACTTAGTGGGAATAATGAATAAAGGAAAAACTCAGGCTATTTTGTCCGTGTAGTTTTTCTCTCTATTTATATGTGTGATGTAGATGAGAAAGTTGGAGGGTCCAGGAATCAGGAGCACCAGGTACAGGGTGGAAAACTAAGAGAAGAGCGACGGAGTATGAGTTACAAGCTGAAAACTGAGTATATTATAGTTTAAAGTCAATTTGAAACATTTGAAAGTCAGGGAAAGGATAATATGGGAGCATTATTGATACAGATTTACTTGACAGACAGGAGACAGTAGTTAGCAAATAGAATGATTTTGATATATACCCGGCCACCGGTATTACAATAAAGTTCAAAATAGGTCCATGTTAGACATTGTGATTATACTTAATATTCAAAATTCTTTAGATTTTTTAATGCAACACTAGTAATTTTTTTTCTATGTTGTTGCTGCTGTCTATTAGTTCTGTGAATACATCCTGCAGCTCTAGACTAAAAAATGCCTCGTTGTTTTTATAAAGAGTCAAAACAATACAAACATAACTTTAAGCCATGAATGCTAAAATCATTTTGGAAAAGAATATTCCCATGACAGCAGCGTCTGTAGGGACGTGTTAACCTGTATAATCGTATGCACTCATCACGTAAATATGTTACATGTGGACCACAGAGCACTGTTCCAGACGCCTCTTGTCCTCACTGTAGTTGGAGTCACCATCAGCACATTTCCAGCTTGTGTAAACACAATAAAAGCTGGGGGTCACTCTCAGGACACATATACTATCAGCGGTTCTCATAGTGGCATGAAGGTTTGATTCTGATTAAGTCTAAAGCATCCCTGTGGACATGAGGACTGGCACGCTGATGACACGGAAAACTAAAGTAAATCAGTTGTAGCTCACATGTCACAGTGGTGAGTTACTTATTGATTGACCTCCATTTGCTGGTAGAAGCTGAGGTTTCCACTGTGTTGTGGCTTCAGAGCTTCAGACCTTCATAGGAGCTGTGCCTTTGAGTGGTTGTTTTCAATAGAAACTTCAGTCATTTGTGGTAAGTCTTAGAGGACATGTCGTTTGTCGTTCTGGACTTTACCTGATTGTGCACTGCTTTTACTCTGAAAGGAAAGCGGCAAAATGCATTTCCTGTAACAAATACGCTCAGGCTGGTCGTGCCAAAGGGAAAGAAATTGATGAATTTAACAATGTCATCATACGATTGAATAAATGCAAATGTAGCTGTAATGGCTCTGTTTATAGTCTATTTGGCCAGGAGACGTGGTGAAATGCTTGAATTATACGTTTTAGGTTTATCTTTCTGGAAAAGCAGATATATAAAGATGATTATCAACATTTCTCTGCTGTTTTATTGTTTCTGTGAATATCATCCCGCTGAAACCAGGTGCATTCTTCTCCAACACAGAGAGGGCATTCACTGTGGAGAGATGGCTATGGTGTGCCTCACAGACTTTGAGGAGTATGCTAAGGCACATCTCTCAAAGGCCACATGGGATTATTATGCAGCCGGAGCAGATGAATGCTGCACCAGGGATGACAATCTACTGGCTTACAAAAGGTACAACTGGAAACATAAAGTCCGCTCAATCATTCACGGAAATGTCCACATCTGAAGTGTTTCATTGTGCTGCACAGCTTAGGACAGATGTTCTTTATTTACTTTGGTCAAATATCCCAGTGCATCAGCAGAAATCACTACAGTAGTGTTATAATGTCAAAAGAAAAGAAAAATACAACATTTCTAGCCCATAAATTGAACTGCATTGCTAACAGGTTTAAAGGTGCTTTGCAGGCAGGACTAGCTACCATCCGCTGGAGCTCATTGGCTCAAAGGTCATGGGGAGCCAATCAAATCCATCTATCCTTGCAGAGAGAGTGACTGGGGGGGGGGGTGTCACACCACAATGACAGACATAATCTGGATGTAAACAGTGTAGCTGCTGTAGCTGAGGTTTAACAGCTGTTTGAATCGCCTTTGGCATCAACAGTTACAGACTCTGACTTTTTCATCAAAAGCTCAACAAAAGATGACACTTAAATCCCTCCTTAGCGAGGGAGATGTATTATCTATTTGCTGACAAATTGTTGCAAAAGTTTAATTTCCTCCTCCATACAACAGTCTCCTTTGACTCGTTTCTGTTGCTCTAAAAACACCAACTTGGTCGTCACAACTGCATGCAAAGACAGTTTGATAAGAAACCACTGGTGTCTCCCCTCAGATGGGGAGGCCCTATGGATCGTTTTTAGCCCCTACATCTTTGTAGATGTGGGTCTGGTCTACAACATTTCATGACCATAGCAACAAAATAGACAACATGATTACCAAAAAAAGAAGTAAATGATATTCACAAAACAGAACACACTGTAGCATTTTGAAATACACATTCAACTTATTAAACATTTTTATTGAATTTTTGTAATGTTCTGAACTATTATTCTATTTAGACATGTTGTATGACCTGTTTTGTGACTCTTCCCTTGTTTGTCTTGTGCTTTCTTGTTGGCGTTTATGAGACTATGTTGTGTTGTGGTGCCGCTGAGTTTCGCTCCACAAGAACAAAATGAAAAGACGGTAATTTTTGTTGGCACTGCGCTGACAAACATGCACTGTCATTGTTTTTCCCGTTTCACACTGGATTAGGAGCTCAACTGTGAAATCAGGATTGACAGAATGTGGTTTTAATGCTCTTTTGTGTCCTCGTTTGATCTGCCGAGCCGCATGTCAAATCAGGACACAGCCTCTTCGGTGGACTTTGCGCGGCTGTAAGTGATTCTGTTTCTGTATGCAGAGTCACACGTGCCATTGTGATGGCGTACAGTCACTAACGGCCTGCTAAATATGATCCAGGATTTGTGTCCTACAGTTCTTCCAACCCCTCCATCATAACAAAGGAACTTCTTTTGAAACTTGCATCACTGCTGGGATAAAGAGTCATGAATTTCTTTCTCTGTCAGGACTTTTTCTCCGTTCGTGCATTCCTCTCAGTTTTTCCAACTTCTCCATAAAAACTGACGTGTATGCAGTCCATAATCTCAGAGTTGGGTCTTTTCATGTGTAAATAAGCATAAGGCAGGTTATTATCTCAAGAGGTGATTTCTCTGCCTGTCAGTGGTTCACTTTTACCATTATGGGATGCATTTTACAAGATTCAGTTGTCACTGTGTTTTGTCATTTTTGCTGGGTATTCACAAATAACACAGGCTGAAATGAAACGTTGTCTCACACCTGTTTTAACTGTGTAAATCTGGAATTCATCTGGACTTAAACTACTGTTTGCACTATGACAGAACATATTCATGTCGAGCATTTCAGTTGGGCCACTTTATTTACAAACATGTTATGAGTTAATTTACATGACATTAGACATTTTCTGACATACTGTCAGAAAAAATGCATACTTCATGCTAAAATTTAACTCGCTTTTTGTCGTTGGGTACTGCTGCAAACTGTCATTAGCCCTCAAGCGACCAAGCTATTTCGGCGACTAATATGACCGAGTGGCGTCATTTGTGACCCCATTGACTTTTTATAGGAATATTTCTATATAAACGATTTTTTTAGGTCTCTTCATCTTTACTTCACTCTGTAATATATTTGTCCATCATTTTATGTAATAAGGTATGAAATGTGATTTTTTTTTTTTTTTTTAACAAAAAAGCCAAAAAACACACACTGATAGAACAATATCCTCCTGAGAATCAAGGAAAAAAGTGTCTTTTAATATCACTTTTTTGTGTGATTTCCTGGCTGCTTGGAGCTAAAACAACAACTCACATTTTAGAAATTTCCAAAAATAATTTTATTTTAGATTTTACAGTAGTTGATAAAAGAACTATTCCTCTGTAATAAACAGTGAGACTTTGAAATCAAAATACACTGACACCAAATTATGATGCCTGACACATTCCTAAACAAGAAAATATATGATTACCATAGGTAAACAAACAATATCATAACAGTATTTGACTTATCTTTTCTCTTTTTCCGGCATGTGCATTTTACTGCAGTTTCATATTTTGTATCATGATGACAACAAAGTTCCTTTTATCCCACCCATCCCAAACACATCAGATATCATTTGAAAGGTCAGGATGTCCTCTACAAAGCGCATCAGGGCTTAGTACGGTAGCTCAAATGTGTCAAAATATAAAAGCCAAAAACTAATGTCCACTCCAGAGGACATACATGTATAGGCTGGGTCTCAGGAGGATATTATATTTATTAAGACAAC
>JAOWBL010000014.1:972731-986885 GCA_028564865.1 Zenarchopterus dispar
AGAGAGAGAGAGAGAGAGAGAGAGAGAGAGAGAGAGAGAGAGAGAGAGAGAGAGAGAGAGAGAGAGAGAGAGAGAATACCTATGTCTAACAGAGCTAAACAACTGCCTGGAAAAAACTGCTAAAAACATAAATACAAACAAACTAAAGGAATCAATTCAAGTGGCTGAAGATCACCAAGTCGCAGTACAGACGGATGATGGAACTGGTATATTTCTGAAATGTGCTAATGTAATCAAAAACATATTTTTTTATTCTTTCAATGGACCTCAGCTGCACAAGTTTCTTTAAAGCTTGTGTATAACTTACTTTTCCTCAAATCCTCACTGGAGTTTTTAATTCAGTCATTGAGTCTGTGTTGCAAATGTCTAATATGAGAAAATAGTCAACAGTTGTCATCGCAATTAGAAATTTCTTACACCAGCTGACTAAAAGTCCAAGCCAAGAGAAAATATGATTAGTAAGAGGAAAAAGCAACATTTAACAACATATGACTACAGCAACACTGACTGAGTTTCACTGGAAGCAGAGATGCCAGCTTTCTTATTTTACTCTATATCTAGGGTAATGTCAATTACAGGAAATGACAGTTGAATAACTGTAGGTGTTCACATTTTTGATGTCATTATTTTATCTAGATTCACACATACTCTCAGATCATTTCACCTATCAGGGACCACATGGAGATTCAGTGTCTCGTATAAACGGACTTCAACATCTGGAGGGGTTGTGAAGTGGACACTTGAGCCACAGCTGCGTTGTGTGATTTCTTTTTTTGAACTTAACATCTTCTCAGTTTCTGAAGTTTTCGTTCTACCATGAGTCATTATCAGAGCGTCTCATCAGCTGAATAAAGCAGCCTGTAAGTCCCCTCTTGTGGTTTTAAAAGCCCTTTTAAGGCGCTGCTTTGTCTTGGGAGAGGTTTATTTCCTTTATGTGCCGTTGGTGACGTCGTACTTGTTGTCAATCTATCAGCACAATGTGGTGATTATTTTAGAGCCTCGCTAATCTCACATTGAGTTAAAAAAAAATTCTGATAAATAAAAATAATAGAGCAAATTAGAATAACCTGGTGTTTCAAAGTATGCGTGATATTTTAGCTACTGTCCCCAAGTTTACTACAAAGTCAGAAATCCCCCTTTTGGTCAACGTCTGCAGACAAACCAGTGTTTGTTGGTTCACCCACCTTCCTCAGAGTGGGTGTATGTGGGCAGGACAGAGTGGCAGAAAACAGGTCAACAGACCAGTAACACCTGCTGGGAAGAAAAAACACAGGTTAATAATAACAGTTGTGTCTTTGACAGAGTCATCCCACAACCAGGAATATTTTAAGCACACACTGACTTGAATACAAACAGTAGAAATCAGAGATTCTTGTAATTATTGTTTGGAAAAAACTATTACAGGCATTTTCTACAACACCATACCCATATTCTCCATTAGTTTTCTCCTATAGTTTGACCAAATCTCCTAAAACTTCCCTCTTCTCAGCCATTTAGTCACCCAACTCTTCCAAGCGATTCTTCTCTGAGGTGTGACCAAGCCTGTCCAGAGATATCGTCTCCTGAGGTTTCTCCCCAACAGGAAATGTCCTCAACACCCCAGTCAGACTCCCAAAACGTCTCAGATGGCTCCTTTTCATTTTCACATTTTTATTTTACAAACAGTTGTGATTGTCAGTGATTAGTTTCCAAATATGACAAGTTAGTAATGTTCTACTTGACAAGTCCCCCGTTTACTTTGTGTGACTTGAAAACCGTGCCGTTTATATTTACTCCAGTAAACTTTCTGCTTCCATCTTGCTTCCCTGACTCTGTTTCCTTTCACGCAGGTGGAATTACGCGCGACACCTTCCAGAAGGAACTTTGGTGTTACGACCCGGTCGCTGACGTGTGGAGTCGACGGGCCGACATGATCGAGCTCCGTGGTCTGCACTGCATGTGCACTGTGGGAGACAGACTCTACGTCATGGGCGGGAACCACTTCCGAGGTACCAGCGACTACGACGACGTTCTGGGCTGCGAGTACTACAGCCCAGACACGGACCAGTGGACGGTGGTGGCTCCGATGCCTCGGGGCCAGAGCGACGTCGGCGTGACGGTGTTCAACGGGCAGATCTACGTGGTGGGAGGGTATTCCTGGAACAGCAGGTGCATGGTTGACATTGTCCAGCGGTACGATCCAGAGGACGATGTGTGGGACAGGGTGTTCAACGTGCTGGAGCCCCTGGGCGGGATTCGTGCCTGTACAATGACTGTTCACCTCCCAGAGGGGTCGGTAGATGAGGCCCAGATTCAAGAGTGCCCTCTGCCTACGGCGAAGAGCTGAAAGCCACACGCAGGGGGTTTCCAGTTCACACTCAGACGTACAAAAGGGCAAAACAGGAAATCGGCCTGTGCAAATTGCAAATTTAAGTTGCATGCACAAAACTGTCAGGCTACCTAATTTTAATATTGTATAGTTTAAAAATGTTACACCTTCCATTTCCTGTCCTGCCGTGTGCTGTCAGCAATATCTCACTCCTCCAGCTCTTCTGCTTGTGCTCTTTTAGTCTGCTTGTCACCAAAATAAAAGCCAGCCAGGTTGAGGCACTGATGCATTAGCCAGGGGTGATCAGTTCTTCACAGATGAACATTCAGTCAGGCCAGTCTCTAAACAGAACTGAAACGAGGCTTCTGCATGGAAATGGTGTGTCCAGCCAGTGTGTAAAACTGTTGTCCTAACATCCACTTTTCTTTTGCAGCATGTGAATCAGTTCACTTTGAGTCTCTAAGCTGAGCTGTTAGGAGTCATAACAAAGAACGGAGGAGCGTGTGAGCACAAAACCACAGTGTGGCTCGTTCCTGATTATGTAAGAGGAGATTTTATGGCACCGTCATGGGATGCCAGCTACACTATTGCTGTAAGTCATTTTTATGACATGCTAGAGGAATTTCCTGTCCTTCTGTTAATCAAGCCTGCAAGCCTCGTTTCACAATGCTCTTTTTATGCATAAATTATAACTGTCTGTAATGAGCAAAATATCGAAGTCGGTGCATTAAATCAAGGTTTTGACTTTCAGAATGCTCTACTTACAATCCGCGCTGTTGTTTGATTGAGCCAAAAGTAAATAAAGACCTGTTGCAAGTCCAGCCACTGATTGTCGTTGAATGTGTATTTAGACTCAAACGCAGTGTTTTTAGATGAATAAAAATGTCATACCTTACTTAAGCACATTCAGTGTTCATAAGCTCACACACCGCCGTGTTCATGTAGCTTATATTTTCACAGCTTCAAGTACATTGACACAAAACACAGGGTCTTGGCTGTGTGATGTCAGCAGGTGACGAAAAAAGTACCCTTGAAACTTTATCCTTCACCTCCAGATAACACAACACACAGCTGTGATTGCAGCTGCCATGCTGTTTGCAACATATCACTGTGATATACAAAAAGTATTTCAATTTTATCGTACAATAGTCCTCAAAAATGCTTTCATCTTCTGTTTCATAAGAAGCTTTTTTTTTAACAGAAAAATTGAGATGTTAGAAAAAACTTTGCCTGTAATTTGATGATGCTGGTTCAGAACCAGGTGGCACTCAGTTACCAACACAGCCACTTAACTTAGACTAAATAGGGCCTACTATAATGAATCGCACAAGAACACATCCATCTATCAGGCAGATGCTACCTTGAGACGTCAGCTCTTGTTTTATTTGCTTGATCTAGCCTTGTATCTTCTACTAGAGTGGGAGGAATTTAAGTGCCTCACTAATACAGAGGAATGCAGATTTGATCCATTCATCTTTCCTCCTCAAGGATCCCTGTAAAATGTCTCCGCTGGACTTCTAAACAAAGCAGTACAAATTAGCAGAGCTGTTTGAACGAGCAGACAAGCATCACTGGTCTCAAATCAAATATATCAATTTGTCTCCAGCTGAAAGATACTTTATAAAATATACAAAGAGGGTCTTTATAACTTTAATCAGTGTTGTACCATAGAAAAGAAACCCTTCAGAGTTTTCCGGCTGAGGAGAACCGCTTTCAGCAGTGAAAGAAAAGCGTCAACAGCAGCTTATCTGAAAGAGCTTTTCTGGAGGAGAGAAAGACTCGGCATGTCACATGAAAAAAGAAAAATGCAAAATGAAACTTGCAACACTGAATAGGGGTTGTGTGGCAGAAGAAAAGGGTAATAGTAAAAGGTAAAAGACAAAATATTACGTGCAAAAGGTAAACATACTGTACTTTCAAAAGCTTGTAGATGATGGTTTTACTGCTAAATACATGTTTGAACAGTTGAATTTACAAAATGAATTAGTGTTTAGTCTTCTCTAAAACATTGATCTGAATGTATCTGTAAGTGAAGCGTGCATCTTAAAAACTGCAACTGTGTAACAAGAGTAAAGAGAAATAAAATACACATCATTAAAAGTGGTTTAAATTAATTTATTCAAGCTCCGTGCACTACTATTTAGTTCAAGTCATCTGGTAAGTTTATATAGTTATACTCTTCCAGAGGAGTTGTGTGTAAATTGTTCCAGCTCTCGTTTGGTTTCGTACCAAAAAGCATCACATTCCACTCTGAAGTAGTGGAGGCCATCCCCTTTTTTTCCCACACTGCCTTGGAGTAAATAATAAGTTTTTTTTCCCCCCCTCCTCTATACTTTTCTAAGCTTACAAAAAGTGAAGCGACAGAGGCAGAGAAGGCAGAAGGTGTTGCTGTTCCGCCGTCAACAGACCGTAAAAAAAAACCAAGAATCCCAGATTTGTCTTTGTCCTTCTTTTCTTTTTTTTTTTTTTACTTGCTTCCTTTGAGCCACTTGCTCTCTGGAGGAAGAAAGAAGTCAGCGGTTATTGTATTCATTTATTTTTTCCCCTAAAGAAGGCTTTATTAATCAGCGATGTCTCTGTGTGGTGATGTGTGTGTGGTCACGGGAGCCTGTGGATTCCTGGGAAAGAGGCTGGTGAAGCTGCTGCTGCAGGAGGAGAAGACAGCCGAGATCCGACTCCTGGACAAGCACGTGCCCCCACAGGTTTTACAGAGTCTTGAGGGTAACATTTGCTTCATTGTTTTCATCAGGCTTAGCTTTCAGAAATTGTACAAAGCAACAGGTGTGTACCATAGGCATTTCTTAAAAGTAACATCTTCTTCCGCGAGATGAAGGACATTAACAGTTAAACAACTGTAAAAGCCTGTGATGGGTTTGTAGCTGAAAGGCACAGAACTGCTGCACGTGATGTGCACTTTTTCATCACAGCAATGAGATTTATTTTATTTCATTAACTATCTCATTAAGAAGGCTATGCAAAAAAAAACAACAAAAAAAAACAACTTGTTTTTGTAAGAATTCCCTATCATAAAACGTTAATAACCCACTCAGAAAATCAGCCAGAACAGTGTTAAGAGCAGGCAGAAATCTGCAGAATGAATCAATGTTTGGACTCAGGAGCTCCTTGGAAGGTTGTGGCAGGGAATAAATTTTGTCACTGCATGAACAATAAAAAACCAGCTGGATAGATCTAATGTGAAATTAGTCTTGGAAGTCGTGGATACAGAGTCCCCCAGGCTAAAAAAGAGAGGGGTGACCAGACTTGTCATCAATGGTATTTAGGAGTTCTGGAGCTGTCCTCCTGTATTTTTCAGCTTGACTGGTTTTGTTTATTTCACCAAGACAATGCCAAACCACTCCCTACATTTATTATGACAGCACTGTCCCACAGCGAAACAGTCAAAATGTGTCTCTCGAGAAATATTTGATGCGTTATAAAAGCGAAACTTTCTACAAACTCCTGAGAACCCTAACTCCACCAGTGAACTGAGTTTAACTGAATTGAACTGAATTGAATTGAATTGAATTGAATTGAATTGAATTGAATTGAATTGAATTGAATTGAATTGAATTGAGTCATGCTTTCTGAATCTCCAAGAGGAAGGTATATCATTTCAGAGTAAATTATTGAAGAAAAATGAAATACATTGTTTCTGGTATAAAATGATATTAGAAACAGGCTTGTCTATTAAAAATCACTGACTTTTACGTAGTTATTGAGTGAAAGTTTGATCATGAGTCACTGTGTGTTAGACTGCAGAGGCGAGACGAAACTGAACGTGTTTGAAGGGGACATAAGAGACCGTGAGTTCCTGAGAAAAGCCTGTCGAGGAGCATCAACGGTCTTCCACATCGCATCCATCATTGACGTCACTGACTCGGTGGAGTACAGTGAGATTTATGGGGTCAATGTCAAAGGTAAACCTGGTACTTTCATTCACGAAAAGCAAATTTCGTAATGAAACACCACTAAATTCTACAAGTATGAATGTTCAAGAAATAACCAACTCTTTGTCTGAGTTCACCCATTTTAACTGATTTAAATGTTTTTCACACAAATTACATTATTATTTGGAAAGGTTGATTACATCACAGATGACAGTAAGTATCTTTCTGTGCTTAACATCTTAAGCTGCCACGTCAACTCCTGTGGAAATTTTACTTTCCTATTACTCCAAAGTCACTTCTGATGGATTTTGACACCATTTAAAAATAATGAATTAACAAGTAAATAATTTGAACTGAAACTTGATTGAATCAGTCCCAGCTACTGCCACTCCTGCCACACAAAGTCTTATTGGAAAAACAAAAACTTTTTCAGTATTTGGAGGAATGCAGTCGGATGGCTGAAGGCACTAGTAGATCAAATATTCTGCTTTAACGCTGAAATGGGAGCTATGATACCGTTTCTCTATAAACGTTTGGTCACAGCATGTGACAGACATTTTAGAATTTAAACACAAAAAAATCTTAAATGTGTTTCTATGACGTATGTTGATTTCTAATTTTCATGCTTTTATACCTTAGAATTTTTAAAACTTCTTCAAGATAACATAATTCATCGTATATTTATTTCATCCTTGAACTTCTGAGTTTCCTTGTTTTGCAGGGACCCAGCTTCTCCTGGAAGCAGCAATCCAAGAAAACATTGCATCCTTCATCTACACCAGCACCGTGGAAGTGATGGGACCCAACCCCAGGGGAGAGCCGGTAATCAACGGCAGCGAGGACACCGTTTATGAAAGCAGCCTCAAGTTCAACTACAGCAAGACCAAAAAGGAGGCTGAAGAGAGAACCCTGCGAGCTAACGGTGAGGTGCTCCAAAATGGAGGCCGACTGGCCACATGTGCCCTCAGGCCCATGTACATCTATGGAGAGGGCTGCCGCTTCCTCCTGGGTCACATGGGTGATGGGATACGAAACAAGAATGTTCTGTATCGTATGTCTGCGCGGGATGCCCTTGTCAATCCAGTGTACGTGGGCAACGTGGCCGCCGCTCATCTCCAAGCAGCCCGCAGCCTCAAAGATCCTCAAAAAAGACCGACAATTGGCGGGAAGTTCTTCTTCATCTCTGATGACACGCCACCTGTGAGTTACTCAGACTTCAACCATGTTGTGATGTCTCCTTTGGGCTTCAGCATCCGGGAAAACTTCCAGGTGCCTCTCCGCTTCTTCTACATCGTGTGTTTCTTTATGGAGACAGTGTGCATGATGCTCCAGCCTTTCATCCGCATTGTTCCACCAGTGAACCGGCAGCTCCTCACCATGTTGAACACAACATTCACCTTCTCCTACCAGAAAGCTAAGAAGGAGCTGGGATATATGCCTCAATACAGCTGGGAGGAAGCACGCAAACGTACCACAGAATGGCTCGCCTCACAGCTGCCACTGGAGAGGGAGAAGATATGGTCCAAGTAATTCATTGAAATCATGGCTAATATGCTGAAACAGGAAAAATGATGGAGCATAAGAATGTTAAATGGATAGCACAGCTGGCTTGCAGTGACAGAAAAGTGACGAGGTTTCTTAGACACAAGATGAAGAATGTTTGTTTAGATTTTCTTTCATTCTCATTGGATGTCAACATTATGATTTTATAAGCATTTGCCTAAACATCATTTCTGCCCTGTATGGTGTTGTTGTGTATATCAATAATAAAAAAAAAGCATATGGGAAAAAAATTTCACACAGTTCCTTTAAATATTTACATTGTTTATGAAACCATGATTATTGTCGTTATTTTTACAAGTTCAACATTTTTTAAAAGTTTTGGGGGGAAAGTCCTTATTAGGTCATAATCCATTAATCCCTTTCAGATTTTGTCTGTTTGCTTTTAGGCTGTTTTTACATCAAAAGTAAAAGAAATTGTGTCAGAATCCAAAGAAGAAATACCATAAAATGCCTTCGAGGAGGGTGAGGGTGCTACACAGTATTTTTGTGCTTCCTTGGACTGCAAACCTCTGGATCAAGATTTGTGACATTGTTCTCGGGATCTTCTGTTCCACTCTCCCACCTCGAAGGTCGGGGTTCCCAGGGAACCAGCTACCACTGACACCACTGTTGCCTTCACCTTTCACATGTTTTCCTTCAACCCTTGGTGTTTTTCCAGCTTCTTTCGTTCCACCTTCTTGATCTTGCTGTCACTTGGGATCGCCGAGTCAGTCACCTCCGCTCTCTTCTGGAGTTCGTCAACAGCCATAATGTCCAGTTTTTAAGCTATCGGGTCTGGATTTAGAAGTCTTACAGGATCTTTTCTCTTTTAGTCTCCACCCATTCTTGAAAGTATCTCCCTTTTTGACTTTCCAGCTTCCACCCTATAGTGATGACAGTTATTCCGACAACATCGTTATAGCATTCCATGTATGCTTTACCTGCCCTAACATGTCCTTGAGTTTCTCTGCAGTCTCTTTGCTCAATCAGCAGTTGCGATCTTATTTGGAACAATAGACAAAAGACCTCCATCACAGTGCTGAGGACCTGTTCTTGTGCTGCTATGACGAATGTCTGGGTGTGGCCTTCAGACCAGCTTTTTCTAGACACTGACAGGACTTCTCACTCTTCTTTTACCCTACAACATTTGGTGAATATGAAGCCTGGTGTTTTCCAAACCTTAACCAAGCAGTGTTCATGCCTAACCCTAAAAATGTGGTTTAGGACCTAAACCTAAACAGTTAATAAAACTGAAAGCACAATTTAAAAGGGATTTAAGCCCCATTTTAAAGCTTATAAGGAATCAGAGGGGCATAAGAACAAGCCAGTCAGATATAGAAGTGTTAGTATTTTATAATGAAAAGAAAAAAAAAATAAGTGAGTGTTTACATATGTGCCACTATACCACTGCAAGTACATACAAAAATAAAAAGTCATATCCAGCACCACCAATCGAGAGAATATACATGACACTTTTATCAGCTGCAGTAAATTTGTGAACCTTTCCCAGGAGAATAATTATATTAAGACAAGCATATATTTTAACTAATCCTTTCTAAATGAGATACCTGGACTTGTAAATCAGGCAGTTATTAAACAAGCATTTCAGAAGGAAAACAACCCAAGATCTTTTATTAGATGGTAAAGAGTGTAAGCTTTTCTTATGGATTAAAGCAATGTGAATCAATGCAGTTTTTTGAGAGAATGAAATATGCGTTTGAACCAAAATGGTCTTTATTGTTAGTACAATCACACAAGTGCCATTCCACATATGTGATAGCTTGGACGGGCTCCCCACAGACAAACCAAAGTAAGTTTAACCTTGCGTGAAAATAAGATGCGTATTAGAAGGGTTGCCTGTACAGCCACTCCCTGTACAAGTATACTTCCAATATCCCAGAAACTACTGTCAATAGACAGAAAAATAAATGAGAGTTCATTGTCTCTGCTGACTGATACCGACTGACTTGTGATATTTATGATAAAATATGTCAATGTTTAAGGCAAAGGTTCCTTTTTGGTCCCTAACAAAGTTTAGATGCTTTAACTCCCTATAGACTTTTGCAGATTTGGAAACAAATACTTAAAATAACAAATAATAAATTAATAATACAATATCAGGGAAAAAAAGAAAACACCCAAATATCCATTTTGGATGTTTTTTCTATGAATTAATGATAAATATGTCTTTCAGAACTTTGGACTTCAATAACAGTGCATGTAGAAAGCCATTTATACCACTCAAAGTGTATTTTTAACACACAAGAGTTAACCATATAATCAAGGTCTAAATGATTTAATCACATCTGACTTTCCATCTGCAATTCTTGACCTCTTTAAAGAGGATTGCAGTTTTGTGGGTGGGCATACCAGGATTAGTCCTGTTGTGAAGTCATACATTGGCAGATTGCTGTAAATCTTTCAATTTAACAGGAAAACTCACTCAGTTTCCTGAAGATGATTTTTTTTATTTTGATATGTTAATGACAGGCGATAATTATATAAAAGGGCAATCTCAGATCATTTTAACAGATTATTGGGCTCTGCTCTTGCAGTTTCACCTCTGCTCACTTTTTTTTTTTTTTTTTGTTGACACAGTTGCTCTCTATTTTTGTCTCAAACACCCCAAGACACACAAAGCATGCAAGCCCATACATCCACAAACCAGTGGGCAGCCAGGCCGGAGTCCAGCAAAAAACAAACAGCCATTGAACACAAATAAGGTCATGGATCCATCACCAGGGAAAGATCTCCAGCAACTTGTCGGCTCAGAATGAACCCAGTCTGTGGGAGGAAAAAAGAAAAACCTCCCACCCCCGAATGTACAGGCTGCGAAGGGTAAGTGAAGTAAAACGGGGAGTGAGTTTGATGTGGATACATTCAAGGAGCTTTGAAAGAAACAGAGCCCACCCAACCTCGTTTCTGTGCTCTTTTGGATTGTTTTATATGGAGTCCTGCCTTGCTTTATGCCTGCTGTTTGCCAGTTAAGAGCTGTGGGTTTTTTCTGCAGTTTCAGCACTCCACAGAGCTGGGATTTACTCCATCCTCCAATCTGGGGGCTAAACCAAACTGCTGAGAACCATTAAGTAGTGACTAAGACTCTCTGGCAGCTACTGACCCCTTTCACTTCTCAGTTACAGAAATGACTTGGAAACACAAAGCTGTCCTGGTTACCGTTTTGATGCTCTACAGCTCATCACTGGTGGAGGGTAAGTGGTCTGCTCATGACAAAAAAAGTGCTCAGCTGTAAAACGTATTTTTTTATTGCATTTGATCGAGTTTCTTTGAAGCGTCTTCAGTCAGAGACAAACAAGAACGAAGCCCCTGTCAGAATGTGATGCAATGATTACTTAACACCATGTGACCTCTTACAGTATGAGTCTTGTGAAACAGCTCATATGTCAGTCTGTTTACTATTTTTTTTTATTGTTATTGTTTTATTGTTTTACTTGGCATCGATGTCATTTGTGATTTTAAGATTTGCTTTAGATATCTTGGAAACAGGCGAGAAGGGTTTGGCACATTTGGTGCTTGAGCTCAATGTGATTGTGTTTGTATTACATCTCCTAAACTTTTACTTCAGTTTCTTATTAATTCAACATAAACCCCAGTTTGTTTTTTTTAATCAAACTAAATACATGAAAACAGTATTACTTCAGTCAAAGAATGTTCTCAAATGAATAGTGTATGAAGCTTGTTCTCACTTTTACAGCCATTCCAGCACAGATCAAAACAGGGAATAACCTTTACAGTTAGATCTTTTTTTTTTATTTTAAACATAATGAAACACTGTATTTGCACATAATGAATGATTGTAATTTAAACCTGAATGTAATTTTTATTGCTCACCATAGCCAAGTACTTTTAATGCCTAAACCTTAAAAAAATCGAAAGTCTAAAGTTTAACACCAAGCAAGTAACTGTGATGCTCAAACCACATCGTGTAGCTTTCACTTGTGTTTTTACTTGTTGTGTAAAAAGGAGACACAAAAAAAGTAAGCAGCATGAAGTGAAACTGTGCCCGTCATGTGGTGGGCTCAGTTCAGAGATGTCATCATTTCCTATAACTTTCCTCCAGTTTCCTTCCAGCCATCTTTTAGACATTTTGTCATTTAAATGTTTTAGTATTTGCTGATTTTTTTTTTTTTTTTTTTTTTTTTTTTTTTTTTTTTTTTTTGTCAGGGACTAAAATTGCAGTGGCCAGAATACCAGAAGCTGATGGCCTAAAGATGAAAAAGAGACCATCTACTGAATAAAGTTTATATGCATTAATTGATTGCTAATTACATTTCTTTTTCCATTAATGGCACTTACTCTGAACAGTTTTTCATAAAAGCCAATTGTAGTATAAAGTGCTTTCTTAAAGAATATAATATTCAAAATACAACAAAAAAGTACCTCCAAAACTTACCCCTGTTGCCAATGATCATCTTAACAGATGTTAAAATGTGTCAGAAGTCTAGCAGATATCCTTTGAAGAGATAAATCAACATTTTTGGAATTTGCTGATTTGAGATCAGCCACAGAGTTTGATAAGATGGCAAATGCTGCTCCCTTCTCAATTTATCCATTAAACCATTATCACAAAGCCCTTGCTAGCCTAGATTAGCATAATGATCATAAAATAATAATGCATTTTATTTATATCATGTTACATTTAAAAAAAACGCAACTCAAAGTGTTAAATAACAAGAACAATAAAATTCAGTAGGAACAATGAAATCACACAAACTATATTCACTGCAAGCGGACTGCTGCACTTCGCCTAAGTGACAAACTAAACTTCCAGTTAACTCTGAAATATTCTGTCATGCACTTCTGTTAATCTGGAAATAAAGGCGAGTAGATTGGTTGTAAGTTTATGAATTTATTTGCTAAGCCAAATGGAAGAAAGTTACAGAGCTCTGGCTCGGCGTCCTTTCCCTGATCAACAACAACATGTGTCAGTTCATGAAGTCTGAGTCTCTACTCTTCCCCTGATCCAGCTACATAGAAATACAAGGTTGTCAAATGTGCAAGGCGTTGTTCTCTTCTGATTGGTTCTGACTCCATCTCACTCCTGTTGTCCCAGGAACTGCTGCCTTCACTGACCTCCCGCAGCAAACCCGCACACAAAGATAACCAGCATCCTCCCACACCTTTTGTTTCAAAGCACTTTATGCAGGTGCTGCTAACACCTATGGTTTGTCCATCACACATATTCCCCTTTATCAGTTAAGGCTAGTTGACCCCCAAATCCTTCCTTCCTGTTTTGTTACTTCTGCTTGCACACACTTCTTTAACTTCAATAGGTTCATATTTGTCACGGCACACTGAACACTTATTTCATACTCTTTCAGTTCCTACGTACATGTTGTGACTTGGGCATTTGGATAGACATAACTATGTAATATGAGATGCGACAGGTTCATGAGCGGATATAAACAAGGAACTATTGTCATTTTTTTGGCAGAAAGTCACTACCTTGACACAGTGTTCATTTACAACACCCCCACAACCACGCTGTGACATTGCTCAACAGAGCCTGTTCAGAGTGACTATTCAGCTGATGTGATTACTGGCTATGACCGAGATTGTGAGCGGGCAGATGAAGGTGATTACCAATATCCAAAGGGAGGTTAATGTCAGGAAGAGCTCCATCGGTTGGAAGCTGATTTTCTGGTAAACTGTGTAATTCTGTGCTGGCAGCTGATGACTTGACTCACTGCTGCAGGCGATCACTGCACCCAGGTACCAAAGCGTCACCAAGATAAAGCTCCTCATGTGTTGCTAGGTCCATTGCAACATATACAGTTGTTATTTTTATCAAGGTAATTGTATAGGTTATAACATGTCAATAAGAACTTCTTTGAATAGTTGGGAAGTGTATGTGGTCACTTGGGCTAAGTGTTGCAATCTGTTTTCAGCGACCATACTAAGTTGGCTAGCGGGATTTTTGTCAGAAGGGGTTATTGGATGCACAATAAAGACCACGGTTGGATGCACTCTTATCAAACACTGAGGTTGACAGGATTAGTTATAATTAGTGATAATGCACGAAAATACTTTGGGGGGGGGTTGTTTCTTAAAACCTTTGTTTTGAAATAATCACAATAATGGCACTACGGTGTTACATTTTTGTCCATCCATCAGGTCTGGGAGAAGAGCAGAATAATGATCAGTGTGCTGACCTCAACAACACCACACTGCTGAAGTATCGTCAGCAGAGCGTTAAACCGCAGGTTCAGTACCTGCTAATGACCAGGACAAACATGGACTGTCCACAAAGGTTTGACCAGGCAGCTCTCACGGAGCCCACATGTTTGTTCGAATTCTCCCGTCCCACAAAGGTCATAATCCACGGATACAGGTGAGGCTCTTGAAGACAATGCCTGACAGGACTAAAGAAGTACAAATAAGTTTTGTTGTTTTATAAGA
>JAOWBL010000014.1:992767-1005964 GCA_028564865.1 Zenarchopterus dispar
GTCTTACATATTTTGAACTGGAATCCTCTGTGCCCTGCTGTCTTTGTTAACAAGTCTTCTTTGTTCTCAAAGAGTTTATCAGTGTATTTATTGGCGTTCTGGTTGGACTGGTGTTCTTCCTTGCTTCCCTGGCAAACATAGCTTCACTGCAGGAACTTTCCCCAAGTTCATGGGAAATCTTTCCCAGAACTTTTGTACTTTGCTGACAGGACCAATGTCTAATTTTAAGTTGCCTCGTTCTAAAAGAAAAACTTTTAAGTGTACTGGGTACTTTGGGGGGTGGGGCTTCTGAACGGTACAGTACTCCTGTTGTCTTATTTCAGGTTTCAGTCATCACACTGTCAACCTCAGCTGTCACTGGGAATTTCACACTATTTCTCTTTGCTTATGCACTGTTTAGAGTCAGTCGCTCAAATCAAAGAGTTTCCATTTGGAAAAGGAGAGAGCAGTGAGAATGAGGCAGTAAATGAGGTTGGGTTTCACGGCGGTTGGGTTCTGATGCACATCTAAAAGCAGTTTTGCCAGGTTTTGAGTGACTGCCGCTGAAACACACTGATTTTTGTTATTGTATCTGTGCGCTGAAGTGCCCTCTGCAACCATTTCATATCAACCAGGAGAGATGTTGTTTGTTCATGCTTTAGCAGACTCATTTGCCTGATTGTTGTAGGACTGTAGACCTAAGTTGAAATGGAAAGAGCCAGAGTCTAAATGGCTTCTAAAAAGTCTGTTCTGCAAGACGTACGGAGAGCTTTTAGACATGATGGGTCAAACGTCCCTGTCTCCTCTTGTCTTTTGTAAGTTGTTGGTTTAATTTCATCACACTGCTTAAAGAACATTCAGATCTTGTTCTTGTTTTTGGTTTTCAGACGCAGCTGTATGCTTTGAAGCGTTTTTCTAGGTACTAGAGGTCCGCAGTATCTGTTTCTCCAAGTTTCTTGCCTCCAGCTTACATTTCATCTCACCTGCTCCCTTTTCTCCACAAAGCACACCTGCTTAGGGCTATCACTTTACCGATTATCCTCTGTCAGTATTTAACCTTTTGATTTTCTGCAGTTCTTTTCGTATCCTAAGTATTGGAGTGGTGTACTGGAATTTCAGTTGTGCATTTTCATGGACCGTAGTAGAGTTGCTTTCATATAACCAGCTCGGTTGTTTGTGTTTTTCTGTCTTGTTTAGTTGCTTCTTTCTTTCCAAATCCAGCTTCTGCATGGATAATTTAGTATGGCTTATACAAAAAGCTTATATAATCTAAAATCAAAAAGACATTATCTGGAAATAGAAGCAGACTGATAATTACCTCGGGCCCATCATAAATATCCAAAGTTTGGAAATTGCTGTCCAGTTCCAGCTCTGCTGAAGGTAGCTGCGTGTGCCCAGTTTTCTTCTCAGATGGCATTATTAAATTATTCAAGATGCAAATTAAGTGGTTTAGATAACCTAACTAAACTGTTGTGTTGCTTACAGCCTGTCTGACCGCCTGACTGCTCATGTTTCTTGCCCTGTCTGACAAACCTTCCTACTTTTTCACCAACTTCACTATAAAAGTAGACGCCAAGTCCTTGCAATAATCAAATAAGTTTGAGCCCGAGTTCGGCTTAACTTTAATTTTAACTTTAATTTAGGGACAAAATGACTAGTGACATTGTACACATCTCAACAAAGACACCCTGAAAGGACAATTTGTTGTGAGTATTATTTCTTACCAACTGCCGTGTTTCCCATCCCTGTGGACAGGTTTCAAATGCAAACCTGGAGGTGGTCCGCCTCTTCTTCCGCATCTTGTCTCTATTCATGATGATCTTCCTGCTGTGCCACTGGAACGGCTGCATCCAGTACTTCGTACCGATGCTGGAGGAGTTTCCCTCTGACTGCTGGGTCCGGAAAGAAAACCTGATGGTAAAACCTACCAAACCGCTCTCTAAATGAACTGCACCTCAGAAGAATGTCCAATACGGAATCAATAAAGAACATTTTTCTTCCAGAATGCCACAGTCATCGTAAAATACTCTTGGGGGGTGTTTAGAGCTCTCTCCCAGATGATTGCTCTCTCTTATGGCTCCATGGACGCACCAACAAGTAGGAATTCTTTGTCTTCATCTACCAGTTTAAATCTGTAAAGTCCAAAGTCCCAGTAAACTTGCTGTTGTGTTGTTGTTTTCCTCTCTAGATTATGTTGAGCTGTGGATTGTCATGGTCAGCATGGTGTCTGGTTGTATGATGTATACTGTCCTTGTGGCCAATGCTACGGCCATGATCGCAAACCTAGACCCAGCAGCCAAGGAATACAAGAGCAAGGTCATCAAGACTAACCCTAACCATCCCATAGCAAATATATTTAAGAACAGCCACTGTTCAACTACACACTTCAGCGTGTAGTCTACAAGTAGTCTTCTAACAGTTCAAATTTATGATAAATAATTAAACATGAAGCATGGGTGGATCGTGGTTTAGATTTTTCTGCCTGAAAGTACTGTCGCTCTCCACAGATGAGTCGTCTGGAGCACTACATTGCCTTCATGAAGCTCCCACCGGAGTTGCACCTTCGCATTAACAACTACTACCAGGCCCGATACGGAGGGAAGTGGTTTGATGAAAAGGATGTCATGGACACAGTGTCCTCAGCACTAAAAGAGGTACTGCTGGAAATTAGCCGCTTATGTCGGATTTATTTTGGCATATTGGATATTCTTACTCTTGTGATGTGTCTGTTGTACAGCCCTGAATCCAAAGAAAGCCCGTTATTGCGAAAGCAACACAGAAAAAAAGTGGCACAATTCTGCACTACTAACAGCTATGATATATTACAGCGAATAAGAAAGATAAATATTAGCATTACCACTAATTTTGGTCTTTTGTAATGCTGCTTTTTAAATGGTGAAATTATTATCCCATAGCCTATGCTGGGTTGAACTTTGGGGCGTGAGCGCCATCTAATGATATTGCTAAGTGTATAACTATAATTTTTCTTTTATTCGGCCAACATTTTTTAATCAGAATTTTCAAATTTGGAGGAGAAGGGGACTCATGGAGACAAGAAAAGAGAAAGGATGGACCTTACAAACAGGAAATGTACATGCATCTCTAGGCTGAGGCGCTACCTCCACTCAGATATCTTCATCTTACTATGTATGGATTCACTTTGCTTCAAAGTCATCGCTTTGAGGAAGCTCACAAACATTTTGTGACTTTGTGTGATATCCCCTGATCCAGCTTCCGACGATGTGTTCACTTTATGGAGTTGTCATCAGTGTGTGTGAAAAGTTGTTAAACTGTTAAAGGACTGCTATACGTCTCTGAACTTGTGAAAAACATCTTAACTTTTGCTTGCAGTGGACAGATAAGTTTGCTGTACCCGGTTGAGTGATAGATTATTTTAGGGACTTTTACAGTATTTACACAAAAACGTGATAATAAACGTTGGATTGGAGGGTGCAAAATACAGTCTCTGGGCTTCCGAAATCTTTATAATATGGTAAAAATAACTTATAGTATTTTTCCAGTTTACACATTAAGAGCAGATTCCTAAAGGGACAGCAAGAATATATTTAAGACAAACTATGTATAACACATGTACAGAGATAATTTATGTCGTTTAACCTTTTGACCCAGGTTTTATTGTCTTAACATTAATGCTAGAATGTATGTGGATATGTAGCTCTTGTGGGGGGTTTTGAACACTTTTTATTTTTATTTTTTTTAGCAAATCCTGATGGTGATGTGCAGCCGACTGCTAAGAAAAGTGCCAATGTTTCAGAACAGAGATGAAAACTTTATCAATACCGTCCTGCCCAAACTGGAGTATGAAGTATTCCAGGAAGGAGACGTCATCGTTCGTCAGTACGTCCCGGGAGACCGCATGTTCTTCATCGACCACGGCGAGGTTGTCATGGAGACTGATTCCTACGAGAGAGAGATGTGTGATGGAGACTTTTTTGGAGGTGAGTTAAATGAATTCTTTTGCACTTCAGGTTACACAGAAAAAAGTTCTATTTTACAGCAAGGCTCATGACTCACAAGTCAGTCTTGACTCATTCACAAGGCTCATGAGTCACAAGTCTGTGGGAATTTTTAAGGACTGTTTATATATATATATATATATATATACACACACACACACACACACACATATTTAAAGTTGAATGAAGATAAAGAGATAGGAGGGTTCAATAAGTCTTCTCTGGATTGGCTCTTTGAAGGGACATTCACCTACAAATCCGAACAAGTTACTGAACCAAGTGCTTTCATAAACAAATTCACACTTGTGTGTTTTAGATGTGACTGCAGACTTCTGTTATCTCAGTGGCCTTGCAGTGCCTTACTTGTCAGAGCTCATACAGCCTTCAACTTCAGTCAGAGCAGTGGGATCCCCAAATAACACTATTCTGAGATCTAAACTAAAACACAGAGAAGATGCATCTTTTTTTGTTTCTGGCACTGACACTGTGGAACAGCCTCCCTTTTTAGGTCAAACCTGCCCAGAGTGTTGAAAATTTTAAATTACTGTTGAAAACCTCTCTTTTTCCTGTTGGCTTTAGTCCAAGTTGAGGATGACATTTGGCTTTTATTGTACATACAGTGTATTTTGTTTTATTTTTAATTAAACCTGTTTCATTGGTCATCCCATTCTTTTATTAGCTGGCTTATGTTTATGGCTGACTTTAGGGATTGTTTTTTATTACTTTATTATATTAAGAAATTCAAAATCAATTATATATAAAAATTAATATTGATGTAACATGACCTCAGCTTCCCTAAATAGATGCTCTCATGCTGATACAATTTATTTATTTTCTATATAAATATATATTTTAAGTAGCATACCTTCTTGAATTCTTTAGCTTTAGAAGGGAATATATCCCGACCTTTTAGCATCAAAACCTATGCAACTTATCAGGCTACCCCTATTGACTCTTCAGCCTATGATTATTTAGTTTGGGATTAATTATCAGTGCTCATCCTTGTCATTAGGATTTACTTGTTCATTAACCAATGGTTTTGTGGTTCCTTCTGTGTCTACAGAGACATGTGTCCTCAACAAAGGCAAACATCTGGCCACGGTGAAGGCCCTGACCGACTGCCAGTGCTTCTCTCTGTCGTACAACGATTTTCAGGATGTTCTCGAGGGCTTCCCGGAAGTGAAGAAAGACTTTGAAAACATGGTACTGCCCAACTCCGATGAACTGCTGTAGGATCAGAGACAGCGCTTGAGCTTTTTACGTCATAAAAAGGACAGAAGCCATGAAATTCCAGGACCTTTTGTGCACTTGAGTGACGGCGAGATTTTCTCGTGGATTCCGGTTGAGTGGTTATCCACTGATGAAACGGACAATTAAGAGCAGCTTTCCAATCCAGGAGTTGTTTTCTTTTCTGATGCATCATAAGCAATAAACAAAGACTTCATCTGAAAAGAGAGCAGGGCATTTGGTCTGAGCCTCTTTTGTTGTTGGAGTTGCAGTTTACCAACTGATGTTTGGAAGTTAATTTAGTTAGAGTAAGACTGTGCAATCCTTCATGAGAAATCCTGGAAGCACTGTTAATGTCTAAGTTACATCTGCAGTCTTGTTTCAGTGCTGGAAAACAGGTTCTGGCTGAGCCTATCATTTCTGGTTCAAGGGAAAATTTGTTTGTTTGTTTTCTGTATACCTATTACGTTTGTCTTAGGTGGCACAATGTCTAAAATTCAAGGACTGCACTTGCAAAATTATAATCTAATAGCAATGCTGACATCAGACAAAAAAAAAAAGCTCTTTAATGTTACAAAGACTTATTATCACAGGCAAATGTGCGTAATCTTAACATTTGTGAGCCAAAGAGTCAACTACTGATGCTTTATAGCGACCAGCCAGTATCTTAAAGGTTTTCTTTTGTTCTTTTGGAAGACTTAGTTTCTAAATAGAAGATGTTCTTCTTGCTTGACCTAATAAAGCAATAGGGCTGGCTAAACTGGACTAAACAGTGAGCAAGCACTAAAAACAACATGATAATGATCATAATATTGAGTGAATGGTCTCACATATGTCTTACATGAAATTGGAACTGGAAAAAAGTTACTTTCTACAACGAAGCAAGTCCTGATGGGCCCCTGTTTGGTGCTTAATGGCGGTCATGTAGGACGGAAATGTAAAATCAGATTTTGCTCTGCTGGTAGGTTTGGGAGCACATTATTCTGGTGTATTCTCTAAAGCTCCAGGATGTAACAGTAAAGCAACTCTCCTGGCATTACTTCAGCATAATATTCCACTGTATCATAGCTCTCTGTATAGTATAGAAGTTTGTAGAAATAAAAACTATATTTTCATTACCTTAGAATTTTTTTTTCCCAAATACGGTTAAACCAAACACTACCTCAAAAGTAAGGTGGTGTAGGTTGCAATGTGCAAATGTTATCATTTAATGTCAGTAAATCCTAATTACTGGTTGTGTAAGAGCTGCGATTGGGCCACAATGAACGAGGTTGCTCCAACATGTGTGCTGCCATTTAATGCTTTACGTCTGCCTGTTAGAGAGACCTGAGTAGTCAAGTTTCTTTTGCTGTGGGACAAAACTGAAGCAGCCAAAGTGAAAGCTTAAAATAGCGTTTGAATTAAAACATGTTTCAAAACACACTTTAACCCGCAGGGAGTACCAGATGGGGTGATTGAACATAAGACTGCCATTAAAAAGGTTGGATACGCAGAAATCCTCAAACAGATTGAAATTTCAGTTGTGAGACTATCATGCAATATGTTTTATATTATGAAACAAAAAATAAGATTAGGACTTATTTAGAGGTTAGTGAAGTCTTTACAAAAAGTCACAATGGAGGACTAGTCGGTAGAAAATGATTATTTACAGGAGAATAGACATGGGGACAATCTATTAAAAACTTAAAACAATAAAAGCTAAGAAATGTTCTTCAGTTACAATAAATGAAAATATCGATCTGTTTCTTTGTCCTTATTAACGGTGAACCAACCACTGGCTTCATTGCTAATTCTCTATAATCCTGTCTACAACAAGGGGAGAGTGGAGGCAGACAAGTTTCAGAGCGATTTGTAAGCAGGATTTGACCAAAACCAGCAATGTTTAATGTCAAAAAATCTGATGAGGAAGCGAGAAATGTGAAAAGGAGTGTGGTATGGATCCAACTTGTTATTTTTCTTTTTTTTAAAGTGGCTTCATGGCTTCTGTTGTAAAGTGGTCCAACTTAGGTCAATTGCATTCCACTTAATGCAGGTTACTTTTTTTTAAAAAAAAAAAGCAAAACAGAGCATTAACCGTGGTACAGGAATGTAACCTTCACATTTTCTCTGGTCAGCATGTTTGTGACTATTACATAATTATACAACGCCCTCTTACCCTTGTTTGTCTCCCCAGATAAAGCACTGTCATCCAACACTGCAGTTTACAGCTTTTATAAGCGGTCATAAATGCACAAACTTAACACGATCCAATGGTACAATTCTAGCTAATGCATCATCACCTCCTGTATGGCCCATAGTAAGTATAAGTATCATAATCTACATAAAACTGATTTGCCTGTAAATTAGCCTGTGTTTTTTTAACCAGACTTTTTTTTTCATGCTGGTGTTTCTTTTGAAAACTACAGGAAGAAGACAGTTTTTTCCTTTTTTGAAAATGTTCATGCAATTTCCTGGGTTCTTAATACGTCCATGATGGGTTTTAGTCAAAGTACCACAGTGAAGCAACCCAAAAGCTCCCCTTTTAAATCTCATCTTTTCAGCTCAGTGGGGTCAGCCTCTCAACTCCACTCCACCCTTGTGCCACCCACTTCAGAGACAAAGCAAATGCAAAAAGAGGTAAAACTGGGTGAGGATACAGATGGAGAGGCCGAATGATTCGACTCTAATCTGGGTCTGTGGTGTGACGGTGCTCTCCGAAGCTGAACCTCTCTGACAGACACGTTTCACTCTCAGGTGACCTCAAACAAAGTGACAAGGTTATGTCACGTCAGAGTTTTTGAGCTGTCAATCACTTCAGTCACTCTCAAATACACACCCACAAATCCTAATATGTTCCTTTTAATAGGGATTTAAACCCAGACGTGCATATTTTCCCAGTCCCCCACCAACTCCATATTTTTATTAAAGCAGACTTTCAGCTCCAGAAAGACGAGTACAACGTCTGGCAAATGTCGAAACAGTAGTCGACTTGGAAAACAACAGAAACATCGTTTTTTTCAAGAACTTTTACACTTCCTCTGCTGTGTAGAATATCGTAAAATGTAGCCGTAAAGACGGATGCTCCTCTGCCAAAGAAGTCTGTGGTTATGGATGACATGTCTGGTTGTCAAATTAAAAAAAAAAAAAAAAAAAGCTTTTACAAATTATGACAAATTATTTCTCTCACCTTTACAGAAAGAAGTCATGCAGTCTGCAAGTATTCTGGGCTTATTTGATTAGCAACTAATGTATTACTATACTTTTATTCTAACGGTTCCTGAATGATCAGAAAGTATACTATTTAAACTCTTTTGGAAAAAAAAGCGGAAAGAATGGAAAGTGACATAAATGTTCAAGTTTCTTGAAACTTTCCAGCTTTAGTTCAGAGCCTGAGATTATAATGTGACTGAACAAGAATTTCTTTCCACAGTTAGAGCTGGTGTGCCAGTGTAATGCCAACTACATGTAGAAGATGACAGTGGGTCAATTTTTTTTTTTCTGATACAGGTGCCGGTCACAGAGAAGGGCATCGTTTTTGATAAGTTGCTAACATCTTAAAAAAGTGGAAATGGAAGGTCCTCCTCTGTGGACCACAAAATGTTGTTTTTTACATGCATACATGTTAAAAGGCTGCATTTTAAACTAAACTATGATCTATTCCCAACACAATTGTTTTATTGCCCAAAACAAAAGCAAAGAATGAAAATAAAACTTAAAAAGGTGGTTTTTCGTGAGATTTTTACCACACTGCACAAAAGTCACATACAATAAAACCAATGTTTTCAACAAACATTGCTAACAACGCTGATACTTTGTGTATTTGTCACACTCTTAATATGGACTCGTTTCCTGGTTGGCGACACGTGCATTAAGATTCAACGCATTTGTGGTATCCTAGAAAAGCTAAATTGGTTTCATTTCACTCATATCAAATGTAGAAGAAGGATGTTCAATGTATGTGAAACCTGAGCCGATTTAATGACTAACTGTTCTATCTGTAGCTGTGCACTTTTCAATCGGGTATTTCTGCTGGCTGTGCTGACCCTAAAAACATTCCCAAATCTCATCATTACAGCAGAACGGATACTGCTTGTGAGAGTTTTGGCTTATGCTTTTCGTCTTGGAGCCCTTGGTCCTCTTAAGCTGTCTGAACTTCTCTCTTTCCTGAAAATAATCTCTGCAGATGCCAGAAAGTTGAAGCAGTGACAGAGATTTAAGGTTATCCTCCAAAGGACCAAGTGTATGAATGTCTCCTGGTGGTTTTATGGGGAAAATGAATGGATGCAGGATTTGATTTCATTTTGTTTTTTGCTTACATTGAACTATGATTTGGGGTGATTTTACGGTACGAACAAGAACATAAATCTACCTGGTTTCTTATTAATGGAAAAAAAAATCTTATCACAACATTTAATCTTCTTATTTAAATGTTGTTTATA
The DNA here is from genome assembly GCA_028564865.1 of Zenarchopterus dispar. Classification (NCBI taxonomy): domain Eukaryota; kingdom Metazoa; phylum Chordata; class Actinopteri; order Beloniformes; family Zenarchopteridae; genus Zenarchopterus; species Zenarchopterus dispar. The sequence continues at coordinate 1,002,369 of JAOWBL010000014.1, forward strand.
CAGGAGAAGCTCTTCAAAATAAAGAAATGTATGGCTGCTGTTACTTTAATTAACAAGGTCTTCCCATCTGCTCCAATAACTTACAGAGAACGGATCACATTAATTTAAGAAGCCTTTTGTCAATCAAAGCACAAAGAATATTTTATTTACTTTGACTTCACTTTCAATGCATGATTGAGGTATTCTTTCTGTATCAGTGAAGGTACCTGGGTTTTACATGGGTAAATCAGTCCTTTAAGAAGAGCACTGCACATTTGAAAAAAAAAACAATCATGCAGGACACATTTTGAACATTTATTGCTTCCGAATTGACATTAATCCATTGATTTTGGCACTCCTACACTTAAGCCCCTTATTTAGCAGACGCTGGACTCTTGCAGTTGGAAATGGCGCCATCAGCTGATCCTAATGGATTAAAAGTATGAAGTAATGAACTGTGAGAGCTCTCTCTCTCTTCTATTTCTTATGTTGCAAAAGTGCAAAAAAAAAACTGGATGGTCGCCGTGTCCTTCTGCCCATCTGTCATTCTTAGTTCTCCACAGAAAAGCGTCCAGCTCCAGCCTGCTGTGATCGGCTGTACTGAGAGGAACTTCACCTCTGCAGCCACAGACTTGTTATATAAGAATAATTCCATAGTTGTGTTTAAAACTCGATTTAAGGCATGATCAGTTTTGGATCAGCATTTACAGAGTATGGTATTGACAGTGTTCAGGCTTTGTTCGTCTCTTCTCATTTGAGATTGAAACCTAAACTGTTCAGCTGCTGTTTTCGGTGGATGAAAAGAGTTTGTTCACGTGTTGGCAAAAAAAGGGAATTTGCCGACTCAGCTCAGGAGAGAAACAACAGAAGGTCACAGCTCTGCGGAATTAAATATTCAGTTTATTTTCATACCAAGAAGATGGATGCGGCGTGCTTCATTCTCCCAAAGGACCATGATGTTTTTCCTTCACATTTATCTTTTTGGTCTGGAAGCTGAATATTTAATCCTGTACAGCTGCGTTCCACAACGCATTTTCCTTATAAGCTTGTTCTTGGTGGGCTGACAGTCTTTGCATTATTTGAATAGAGCTGCAGTTCTTCTTTTGTCATTATCATTTAGCTTTTATTTCACTTAAGAACAGACAAATTAATTCTTGGATCTTATGCAACTGAGTTCCAAGATCTTGTTTTTCTTTTGTCATTTTTTTTTTCCTTTCCCTTAATTTAATGTTTTTGCACTTTTACATCAGCCTTTTGTGGGGATTGTGTCCACAGAGGTCAAGTCCTCAATCATTGACTTTTGACTTAAGGTTAAAATCAGAACACATTTAAGGTTAGGGAATGCACTTTGCCACTGAGGATACTGAATAATACAAGTACAAAAACTGTATGTGAATTTGTAAATAGGAGTTGCTTGAAGTGTTATGTCACCTCGGGCTTGCGTGCCCGTGTGTAATGACTTGTAAAATAAGAGACAACAAATCTTTAATGAGAACAACATTATCTCCCCACCTCCACCCACAATGAATGTCGCACCATCCTCATCCTGGAGGCATTACTCCCAGTGTCAGGGCTTGCAGCTCAGCATGACCATCTCCAGCACGATGAGGTGGACTGTCATTGTGGATGAATGTAGACTTGTGACAGCTGTCGCTCCAGCTGGTACTCCTGCACATCCATAAGGATGCTTCTGTCCCCTTCTTGGTGAAATATTTATTGGACTTTCCTGACACAAGCAAGTTGGATAAAGTTATTAAAATATACTGCAAGACAAATATATTCCTGTATGAAGACCTGCTTCATAATGATGAAGCTTTGCAGAAACAACTGTAAATATGAAACAAAACAAAGTGCTTCTAGCTCCTGATATGAAGGGTCCCTGATCCTGCCATGCCTCTGACACAAGAAGGAAATTAACTAGAAGAAATTGAGCACTTTGAAAAAACTTATCTTTTTAATTTATAGAGACTTTAAACAAGAATGGTTATGTTTCGACTAGGTCTGACTCACTTCATTTATTTGCACTTTTCTGTTTCTAGTTATGTAATTTTATCCAATAGGCTATATATGTAACAAGCAACCATATGGTTGGCCCACATGGATCACAGTATTATGATTAGCCGTTGTAGAACATTGAGTATTTCTACAAGGGAGCCATATGGTGTCATTAAAAATTATTTTCAGAGTGGGACGACCTTATCATGACCTTTTATGAGGGATGGGTTTTTTTTTTTTTTTGACAAACTGTTGTAAAAAGACCAACAAAAAAAAGAAAATCTTTCTTGACTGAGTATCCACCTCACCCTATCATCTCCATCCGCTCTGGCCACTCCAACTAACTTCAGCCCCTCTTTCACTACATCCATCCATTATCAACATTCGAACTTTAAAGGATGATGTTGTTGAGGATGAAAACTTGGTGATCAGTTTATTACTAAAAATGCAGGCCATCTCAGTTTGCCTCATCCTTTCTTTATCCTAAACTGTAAAGTACAATATGAATGTTGCAGTTTCATCTTCTGGCAACAGAGTCTTGTTGTTGAACCTATTCAGGGTATTTTCCAGTTTTGTGATGCAAATAATTACTTCATTTAAATGGGGAAATAATTACAGAAACTATTATCGAGGCCTACTGAATGTATAGGTTAAACTATTACTTTCTTTCACAGTTCAGATCAGGGATCCGTTTGCATTTATGCTCAGAGAAAAGTAATTTATTAATAGATTTACCTCTTTTTTTACCAAAGAGATCATTGAACAGTGAACTCTGTTGCTTCCTTTAAGCCATGGAGAAGAACTGGCATCACTATCACACTGGTGATGAGACCAACCCTTCTCCATGGCAGCGATGCTGACCCAGAGACAGGAGACAGAGAAAGAAGTGGCAAAGAGAAAATTTTTTTGATTTTCTTTGCAAGTGTCAGTTATGGATATGGTTGAAAACAAGCACATTTAAGAAACAGCCAGGGTTAGACATTTTTATACAGTAAGAGATGCAAGTTGGATCTTGTTTGAACAGATAAAGAAGGAATATATTCGTAGAAAGACCATGGAGATGGAACTGCCATGCAGGATAAAAATGGGCCAGAAACTGAAAGAGGAGATTTATGGATGTGCTACATATATGTAGTTGATTGTTGTGATGGAGGAAAATGCAGAAGACAAGGGAAGAAGAAAATGGATTTGGATGGATGGTCCGAGAAAGGAAAAGCCGAAAAGAAAAAATAGAAGAAGAAGATCATTAAACTCCAATTATCTGTACAGGCTTTGGAATGCTGCACACACGTGGATGCCAAAATCCATTTTTCACTAAGGGGATGGACATATGGGCATACAAACCTGGTATAAATAAATACTTTTAGTACTAATCTTTATATGTCAGTATATATCTCACAAAACACACCGAAATTTGTCCTCTGCTTTTAACCCATCACTAGTTACCCTAGGAGCAGTAGGCTCCCATTTTTCCAGCACCCAGGGAGCAGTTGGGGGTTAAGGGCCCATAGTGGTTCACCTCTGTCCCCAACCCAGGAGACTGAAGCTTGGTTCTCCACACCCAAGCCCACCCGTGTAACCACTTAAGTGTGTGTGTGTGTGTGTCGGGGGATGGGGGGGTT
>JAOWBL010000014.1:1006064-1051388 GCA_028564865.1 Zenarchopterus dispar
GTGTGTGTGTGTGTGTGTGTGTGTGTGTGTGTGTGTGTGTGTGTGTGTGTGTGTGTGTGTGTGTGTGTGTGTAAAACCATTTGATAATAGCAGGTCTTCGTATTGGGCAATACAACCTCAGACAAACAAAAGAATATGACTTTTTTCCACTTTGCCATTATTTCTTCAGCAATTATGTTGGCAATACTGAGTACCCCTTTACTGTCTACACAGGATTTAGGGAGGTAATTTGAAGCAGATGCACCTAATCACCAGTGCTTTAATGAATTGTTTACACATTGGTGTGCAGACCTTTAAAAAATGAGATATTTTGTTGTTTTGTTTTTAATGGATCATACAGGTGTGAGTAACACAATGTTAAGGGGACAAGAAAAGGGCAGTGGTCTTAGCAAAGTAAATGTTGCTTTGGAAAAGGTCTTAAAATTACTTTCAATCAATCTGGAGTTCAGCGTTCAACAGCAAAAAAAAATATGCACATGTAGAACTCACTGAAGACGGTTGCTGATTTTTCTAGAAGTGGATGTCTGGGCAAATTTGCCCCAAGATCAGACTGTGCAATGCTCAAAGAAATACAAAAACAAACTCAAGAGGTACACCGCATAAGATTTATGGAGTCAGCCTCTGGGAGCATGAGAAATGTTAAAATCCATTACAGCAAAACTAGACTTCTGAAGATGTGTCATTTGTTTGGAGGGATTGCTAAGAGAAAGTTTATACTTTCTAAAAAGAATATGGAAGCATGACTGTGGTTCACAAAACTGTATCTGAACAAACCACAAGACTTTTAAAACAATATTTCTGTGGACAGATGAGACCAAAGTGAAGTCGTATATTGTTGTTGCCCAGAGCTCAGTTTGGCAAAAACCAAACATTGACCTACAGAAGAGACACCTTATACTCACTCTTAAGTACAGTGGTGAAGGGGTAACCATGCACAAGACTGATTAAGTCATAAAATAAAAACAACTACTTGAAACAATTTCTCCTAAAAGCTATTTAATCAAGGAGGTACTTAGTATTGCCCACTTTTTTTTTTTTTTTTTGACTAAATATAAGTAGCCACTATGAGCCAGTGATTTTCAGTTCTCACACAAAAAACAACCCAGGACTATATTAATGTTCACACATTTACTGACTTTTGCAAATATTCAGAAATGAATTAAAAAAAAAACTGTAATATACTAATTTTCTTCATTAGGAAACAGATTTAATAACTTCTCAAAGATCTTGGTTGGGTTTTATGGTAAATGGCACAATGATTCCGCCCTCAGACACCAGTGCATTTATCTGATAAATTTATAGAAGGCAGCATTTAAAGTGGTCCTCAACACTTGAAACTTAGAATTTTCTGTTTTTCCAAAAAGTTTATCAGACTAATGATGATCAAGTCTGAGTGGGAGGCCTTATTCAAAACACATGGATCTGTTATAGTCTGATCCTACTATGGTATAAAAAGGTGGCATAGAACTTCAGAGAAGGAGTTTTTGATCCCTTAAGAGTTTGAACCCTTCCAATCCAATGAAAGAAACAATTTTTTTAGATTAGAACCCATTTTTTTCCCTGCACAGAATGTCTGTTTAAAATGCACTTGGCAATGTAAATGCAAGATGCGTTATTGCCTCCCCGGTGTCCTGAAACTGAGTTGAGGGAAGTCAGGAGGTGTTAACTGCTTAACTAACGTAATGCTCGTGGATGTGTAAAATGGCATGTTGTCCCTAGATCCCTACATTGAAGACAGCTGTCAGACAGGTATAAGTTCCATCTGACTGGAAGCAGGGGAACAGCTAGGGTGGAGAATAATCCTGTGCCACAGGTTACCCTCACCTGATGTTGTCTACCAGCTAATATCACACCACAACTGTGAGGTTACAAAGAAACCCATGTTTCCAATGAGGAAAACTTTGTACAACAATGTTGTGCATGGCAGAGTTGTCATGCTCTCCAAAAGAATGTTGCTGCCTGTCTGCAGTGTGCTAAAGATCTGATAGACAAGCCAGAAGACCGAACAGATGGGACTAAAATAGAACTTGGCTTTGGTTAGAAGTGTCAGATTTGGAGAAGGGAAAACACTCCTCATTCCAATGTAAGACTCGTATCCCTTCTGTAAAACATGGTGGAGGTAGTGGTCATGGTTTGGGCAAGATTTGCTGCATCTGTGACATCTGTGATTCTGTTTTTGGTTGGGAAGACAAATTCTCTCTCTAAACTCTCACAGAAAATCTCTGTAAACTGAGTCACAAAAAAAGTGAACCAGATAAAGACAAAAAAAAGAATAATTTCAATGTTCTGCAATAGCTAATTCAAAGTGCTGACATTAAAACCTATGCACAACGAGTCAAAGGTTTAAATACACTTCCCCATTCATTTGTTTGTGAATATTGTTATATCGTTATATAACAGCTATTCTGACCTGAAGTGGGCTGTTAAAATACCATCCATCCATCCATTCATCTTCTTCTGCTTGTCCGTGGTTGGATTGTACAGGCAGTAGCCTAAGCAGAGAGACCCAGACTTCCTTCTCCCCAGCCACTTTATCCAGCTCATCTGGGGGGATCCCAAGGCCTTCCCAGGCCAGCCAAGAGATATAATCCCTCCAACATGTCCTGGGTCTTCCCCAGGGCCTCCTCTCAGTGGGACATGACCAGAAAACCTCACCAGGGAGGAGTCCAGGAGGCATTCTCATCAGATGCCCGAGCCACCTCATCTGCCTTCTCTTGATGCGGATGAGCAGTGGCTTTACTCTGAGCCCCTCCCGGATGATGATGCTTTTCACCCTATCTCTAAGGAAGAGCCCAGAGATTCTACAGAGGAAACCTATTTCCTCCACTTGTATCTGCGGGCTGGTTCCTTCTGTCACTACCCACAGCTTGTGACCATAGGTGAGGGTAGGAAAGTAGACCGACTGGTAAATTGAGAGCTTCATCTTTCGGCTCAACTCCTTCACCATAACAGACCAATAGACTCTGCATCACTGTGGACGCTGCACCAATCCATCTATCAATCTCCCACTCCATTTTTCCCTCACTTGTGAACAAGACACCAGTGAACAAGAAATACTTGAACTCCTCCACTTGGGGCAGCATCTGATCCCAGACCTGGAGCAGGCACTTCATCCTTTTCTGACTGAGGAACATGACCTCATATTTAGAGGTGCTGATTCTCATCCCAACCACTTCACATTTGGCTGTGAACTGCTCCAGTGAGAATTGGAGGTCCTGGCCCAATGAAGCTAACAGAACCACATCATCTGCAAAAAGCAGAGACTTGATTCTGAGGTCATCAAACTGGAACCCCTCCAAGCCTTGGCCCAACCTAGAAATTCTGTCCATAAAAGTAATGAACAGAATCAGTGTCAAAGGGCAGCCCTGGTGGAGTCCAACCCCCATGGGAAACGAGTCCGACTTACAGCCAACAATGTGGACCAAACTCTGACACGGGGTGTACAAGGTCCGGACAGCCCTTATTAGGGCCTCCGACACCCCATACCCCCGCAGAACCACCCACAGAAGTCCCCAGGGGACACGGTTGAAAGCCTTTCGTCAAGTCCACAAGACACATGTAGACTGGTTAGACAAACTCCTATGCCACCTACAGGACCCTGCTGAGGGTGTAGAGCTGGTCTACCATTCCATGGCCAGGACGAAAACCACACTGCTCCTCTTGAATCTGAGATTTGACTATCCAATGGACCCTCCTCTCCATTACCCCTGAATAGACCTTACCAGGGAGGCTGAGGAGTGTGATCCCTCTATAATTGGACCACACCCTTCTGTCCCCTTTTTAATAGTAATAATAATGTTGAAATACCCAACTTTACAAAAGAAATTAAGATATTTACAGCCTGATTAAAAAAATGGTTTTGGTCTACACAGCTAGAGTTTACATCCATCACATCTGTAGAGAGGTGAATTTTTATGTACATCAACATACATAAAGCTAAATTAAACTAAAGCCACTTTCTTTTTGGTTGTTATTGTTTGTTTGTTTGATTGATTTGAGTGACATTTTTCACCTTTTATGGTGAATCTGAGTGATTGAATTAAGAACTACAGTGCAAAAACAGTCCGTCTAGAAATAAGACTAATATTCCATTGTCTAGTCAAAATTATCTTATTTCAAGCAAAAAATATCTGTCCCAATGGGGACAGAAAATTTTCTTAACTAGATCTTAAAAGTAGCAAAATGGTCTAAAATGGTCTTCTAATTTTCTTGAAACAAGTCTTTTATTACCTTCTTAGAAAATATTTTTTTCAGTGTACAAGAACATAATCACTCTTGTTTTAAAGTTTATGGCTTGCTGTGCTGTTAATTGTACTAAAAGATCCCCTTGACCCGCTCTGGCCTTGAAGTGTTGAGGGAGAAGGTCCCTTAAGACCCTGAAGACACTTTCAATGATTATGGGCATAGCCTTTTTTGAAAGATCTGCTTGTTGCCAAACAACCTCAGGGTAATTTTTAGACAACTCTTTAAAAAAAAAAAAAACTATTACAGTGACAGAGAAATAATAAGGTCAGCCTGTGTTACAAGTTGCTTTTTATGTTTACCCCAGAAGAGACCCACTGTGAATTATTAGAAATTTCATAACCACTGCTAGTGGTTTGTCATATGTCACAACTCTGAACAAGTAGTTCATAAAGGCAACTTACCCTAAATGAACTATGCACTAGAGTTTCATCCAAATCAATGACCACACAGATCTTCCCTGTGTCATTCGATTTCATTTGTGAGAGCAGCGGTTTTTCTGGAACCTGAAGACAAATGGATAGTTAATCATCAAAATGGTGATTTAGCTTTCTGGAATATAAGAAGCTCATATTATTACAAATCAGATTAAACTTAAAATACTGAAAATACCATCTCCACATGTTCATGCTGTATACCCTTGTGAGGGTATTTGTGGTCATTTAAGAGGCTGAATTGTGCTGTGGTGTTTCTGTGAGTGGTTACAGGAAACCCTGGATGCCCCAGCTGCTATCATGTTGATGGAGCATGTAAGTATCACCACCCAGTGTCTTGTCCTTCAACAACTGAACAGTCATCACAGCTTGTTAATGCGATTCTGCTTCTAAAAACAAGCTGGCATTACCAAACAGGCTGCTTGTAGCACTGATGTATGTGCTTGTTTACAAGCGCCCTCGTGAGCATAACGGTGGGGCTTAAAGTTTCATGCAGATGCAGTAATTATCTGAAGCTACAGTAAAAATGCAATATGTTTAAAGAGAAAGAGCAGATTAAGCTTGAACTGGGAATAATTTTATGCTTTAGAAACATCTCTGAAAGCTCAGTACAAAGGTGGATAATACCTGCTCTGCTGGAGGAATGCAGTGCTCGCATTCACAAAGCTCGTATGATTCGTCGTCACTCTGCTCCTCTTCTGAATCCCTGCTATGTGTGGCTTCATTCGCATGCTTCAAGGCAATGCTGTGAATAATATCTAAAGGGGGTTCTATTTCTCTTGAGATGTCATTCAACTCCTCATCTGATTCTGCACTTTGCTCGCTGGTTGTTTTTTCCACAACAGTGGACTCCAGTTCAGCGATGTCAGTAATTCCACATCTGATTGATTTGTGCTCCTCTGAGTCAGTCTCACTCAGAGATGAAAGCACATCTTCACTCTTGTTTCTGTGAACATCGCTTTCATCATTTCCACTGTTATTTTCATCTTTTGATTGTTCTTCTAATATAAATCCGTTCAGAGCTTGTTTCCAAGATGTCTGAATAGCTCTAATCTCATATGCAAAGTATTCCTCAATGCCAGATTCCCAAAACTCTCCAATTCTTTCATTATACACGAGTGTCCAATATGGTTCAATTTCTGAACATGAAAGATAAACACTGAGCTCAGGCTTAGGCTCATCTTTGTCCTCCTCTTTCTGATCAGTGCTTGTCTCAGTCTCATCAGTTGGGGAGGGATTATCACAAAGGGGTTCCTGACTCTGACTAGCAGAGACCTTATCTTCATAAGCATCACCTTCAACCGAGATTTCTTTGGCACATGGAGCAAACATACTCTCCTCAATGACAGAGTGCAGGCAGACCTCGAGTTCCTGATCACAGACATCAGAAACATGGCCGTCAGAGGTTTCATCATACTCTGCCTCCTCACTGTCCTCTGCATAAAGTGCAAAGCTTTCAGATTCATCTTCTTCAGCTTCATCTCCGGTGGAGCTTGATTGTGATTTTATGGTCCAATCTTCAGACTGATTCTCTGAAGAATCTGCCTGACTTACATCATTCTCATCTGACTCATCTGGTGCTTCTTCAGAATATACATCAGCTTCTTGTACATTATTCTTCTCATCCAGGTCTTCAGATTTATGTACAGTTTCAACACTGAGCTTCTGCGTCTCTTGTACATTATTCTTCTCATCCAGGTCTTCGGATTTGTGTACAGTTTTGACACTGAGCTTCTGCGCCTCTTCTTCAAGGTGCAGCCGGTAATGAACATCACCCCCATCAAAGCAGGAGATGTACTGACGTTTTTGGGTAAACACATGCCCATGGTGGTCAGCTCTGTCAAAGAAGTCAAAGAAGTTCTCACTAACCACATCAGCTGTTGGTGTTTTCTTTATATCCTCATTACTTCTGTTAGTATTGCTTTCTTGTGTGTCTTCATCCTCCTCCTCAAAAGATTCCCACTGAACCTGATCATCACTTGAATCTTCCTGCGCTCCTTTGTCAGACTCCTCAGAGGAATCAGAGCAGGGATCTGAAGGAAAACTGTCATCAAGACAAGTCTTGAAGGATTTGGATTCCACAGAAGAACATTCTGAGGCACCATCCTCTTCAGCACAAAAGTCAACACTGTTCTCAGAGTCACTCTGAGTTGGTCCGTAACCATCTTCATCATTTCCACAGGACTCTTTGGCATCAGTGATCATCTCCGTCGAAGCCAGCTGAAAATGCTCTGGTTCATACAGAGGGGTGTCACTGAAATCTCTTGGATAGGGGTCATCATCATCAAAATCTGCCTGGATGGGAGTGTCATCTGATAATCTGGGTGACTCTTTGTCAGTAAGCTCCATTTCATTTTGTTCTGGCTCATAGCTCTCATAGTCTTCTTCATCATTATCTGTGTATTCAGTTTGAGTCAGATTTTCATCATAATCAAAGAGTTCAGCAGAGCAGTCAAATGAATTGAGGGAGTCAGATATGGTATCTGTGAAACCTTGCTCTGAGTTCTCTGTGGAAGCGTCTTGCTCTGAGTCAAATGAGTCACACTGTTGATTCAACTCTTCATAATTATGTTGTAACTCAAGCTTATCTGTGCATTCAGGTGTGAAATAATACCTTCCATGCTGCTGAAAACTGTCACAGTTCTCTTCCAAGTCATCTGGCTCAAAGTCAGAAGACTCTGATTGTTGATCAGAAGGCTTACATTGCTGGAATAATTGGAGGTGTCCTGGACAGTGTTCACAGCAAGGACAACATGTGGAGGCTAAGCTATGATTAGCACAGAGCTCAGGGGACTTGCAAGGTCTAAAACACTCACAGTGTTGAGTACATCCGTCAAATGGTTGGCTTAACCCCGCAGTCTCGGTCTCATCGAGGATCTGGTCAGATTCAAAAAATCCATTGCTTGCAGAGTATTGCTCAAAAATCTCATTGTCTCCATTGCAGTATGAGGAGGATTCAGTCTCCTCTGCATTTGAGTTGTCATGTTTCTCACAGGGGAGAGCAGGGTCCATGTCTCCACCAACAGTCTGCTCAGTGTAATCCGCTAGAACCTCTATTCCCAGTTCAGCACTTCCCTTTGAAGGGCTGCTTAGACCCGCAGGTTCTGTAACTTTGGGGACCACACATTTCTCAGCAAGAATGGACTCATTAGACAGCTCCCCATCTCCAGAGACTTTGCTTTGTTCTGAATTTTCCAAATACATTGTGAATTTTCCCCCTTATCTTAGGAAAGATTTCTAAATAGTTGTTACTCCATGCATTGGTTCCTGCAGAGTCGAAGTGGCTAATAAAGATCCATTGAGCGAGGATATTTCACAGAGCTGGTGGGGGGAGTCACTGAGATCCACAGAGAGAGAGAAGCAGCAACAGGAGCAGCATGCAACGTTGACATGACAGGTTGTCACAAGCAAAACTGAGACTAGCACTTGACTCGACCCTCCCTTTGCCAGACAGCGTGCAATTTATTTTTGGGGGCTCGGAAAGAAGTGACAAATAACTTCAGGAATATCAGATCTCTATGAAAGGCTGAACTCAGGCATAAACCTGAAACTGACACCTGAGAATATCTTGAGCACTTGATCTTCAGAGTAAAACTGCCGGAAGAAATGCTGTTTTCCCAGACAACATACATTTTAACCAGAAGAAGAATTAACTAACTAGTAATCAAAACCCTAATGTAAAGGAAGCGTTAGTTCTTTAAAAAAAGGACTAAATGTTACACCATACCGCTATCTTGGAAAGCAAACATCATTTACATCTTAATTTATAAATCGCCAATATCAAGTCTGCACATTAAAGGAGGACATGTACTAATATACAGTCTTAATCTCTATTGATACCAGTATGTTTTAGGGTTTTAGGTTTCCTCTGAGAAACAAAAGGCCTTTCCTGTCACTTGTCTTCCTCGATGGTTCCACTATGTTAGATGTTCTTGGAAATCAGCAATGCAGCAGTCTTCAGCTCAGACGTGGACTACTGAAACATTAACGCCACTTCCGTCTTTCTGGTACCTCCTTGATTGATGTCTGGACGCCGAGTACTTTTCACCACCATCATACATTACGGTCATGGAGACACGAAAAGGCCTGAGCCATAAAAACATGCGGTTCACACATCTAACATGCTGTTCAGAAGACAGTGATCCATGGCAGGCAGAGAAAGTTGATATCACTGGGGAAAATGAAGAGGTTAAATTACTTTTTGATGGAGACCCAGTTTTTGTCTTCTTTTTTTATAAAAGGGGGAAGTTGTTTTTGTCTGAATGTGCCTTGTTGTGTTTTTGATGAATACAGCAGAAGACAGTGAAGACATGCTACGTTTTTGTGTATAACCTTAATTTCCAAATTCTTGTCACTGTATAAAATACAAGTAGAAACAAAATAAAATGACTTTTAAATCTCACAAACAAATATTTTATTGACATAGAACATAGAAAACACTTCAAATATGAGACATTATACCATTTCACAAAAATATTTGCTAATTTTGAATTTCATGCACAAAAAAACCCCTAACAAATAAAACTGGAAAAACATCACTAAGTTAATTTATTAGATCAGTGTCAGACTTTTTAACGCATTTGTCTGCCATTCCATAGCATTTACGTAAAAGAGGGCCATCAATTTTAATCTACTGACCTTTACATAATTGCCCAAGCAAAAGAGAAAAATCTCACTAATGTCTGTCCTTATATACATGAAACTGGCTCAATGTCATGTGTGTATGTAAGTGCTTTTACAGTCTTTTAGAAGTAAAGATGAGCAAAGGTTCACCAATGTATGAAAAAAAACTCAAATTTTAAAACAATTTCAGAATAATATTTGGCAGCATAAAATTATGAAGACTTTTAACATCTCAGCATCTAGTATTGAGATTCGGAGTATCTCAAGAAATATCCATGCTCATAGGACAAAGCCAAAAATTCATATTGGAAACCCATAATCTTAGGGTCATTAGTCAGGCTCATAAAAACTTTCAGAAATCAGAATGTCCAAAAGAAAGAATTGTCTCGTTCCTGTGCCTTCCACAAATCTAGGCTAAATCTCTACCATGTTAAAAAGAAACCATATATGAACACAGTCCAGAAGCACCATAGTCTGCTCTAGGTCAAAGCTAATTTAATGTGGACAGGGGCAAAGACAAAACATTTCCTGCAGTCAGATGAATTCGGATTTTTGGAAACAATGAAAACCACATCCTCAGGACTAAAGAGCAGAGGGACCATCAGAGTTGTTACTGGCACTCAGTTCAAAAGCCTGCATTTCCATTGATATGGACATTCATTACTACTGATGGAGGGAACAGCTTTAAAAGCTGGACAGGAATCATTAATGCCAAAAAGGTATATACAGTCTTGCTCATAAATCTGTGCATGTACTGTTTGCAGAGTGAAATTTCTGTTTGTTTCAGCATTCATGAAAATATTTATAGTGCAGAACTTTTCATAGGACCAAACAAAATTTACTTTAGCCTGTGACCATGCATAGAGCCTGCAGAAAAATATTGTTTGTCATTATGAAACTTTGCGACATTAGTACATTACATGGTTTGTGATTTTCACAAAGATGCCTTTAAAATGTGTTTCAAACATGAAAATAAATACAAAAATACAATACATTTATCTTAAATGATAGATATGTCACATATTTAAGCTTCTGATTATGTTTTCGGGTTTGGAAACAAACTTGATGTAAATAAATCTGTTTTTGAAAGTTCCTGTTATCTGCTGATGAATTTATTTCAGCTACAAAAGAGTACAAAGTTTGTCAGCCAACAAACTTTAAATAACTTACAATTAAGGAAATGAATGGAATATAAATGAAATTCCAACCCATTGTTTCTGAAAACAGTTTGTTTAAAGTGATTGATCTCCTGGCTGCCACAATGGACAGCCATAATAACACATTCCAAGTGTAAATTTACCTTCAGAGTTTGCTATTTAGACGTGTGGAGGGATTTCTTTCTATCAGGTATGGATCTCTATAAAAATGTTTCTTCACTTATAGACAATACTGTTGTCTGAACAAGTATTTTGTCCATGTGGAGAAATGTTTTTTTTTTCTCTTTTTTTTTTTTTTTTTTTGGAACCCAACTTTATATCAAATAGTATTCACTTTATCTCCTGAACTTTTTGTTGGACAGAAGACATGGAATTACTATATCTTTCTAGTCCCTGACACGACTGCAGCCCACTAACAGAGCACAATAAAGTATTTTTTTCTTTGCTCCACTTTAGTTAAAATTGCCTCAACCACTGTATCTGTAAAAGACTACTGTTGCGTTCCTACTGGCGTGGCTCTGGTGAGCAATCAAGATGCCGCAGCTGCATCCAATCTGCACTTGTATATATTGTGGCTGAGGACCTCAAGCCAACGCCAGATTGTTGTTCACTGTCCTGTTGCGCTCTTCTACCATGTTCCTTGTTTTTGATTCTTGACTCATTGAATTCTCTTGTGCTTTCGACCCCTCTGTTCCTTGTCCTGCCTGTTCCTCTTCTCGCCTGTTCCTGGATACCTGTTTGTGGATTACCTGCCCTCATCACCTTTCCTGTCCTTTGGTGTCCATGGTCATCGACTTTTTAATAAAGACTGTTTATTACAAGTCCACATCTGGATCCAATTCTGTCTAACAGCTACATATTTATTTTTATTTATTAAGCAAGTGTCATGTTAACAGGTACACTTACAGGATAAGGATGCACCTTTACACCTCATTGTCTGGTGGTCCCATGGTGGGGCCTTATGCTAGTTGGTGAGCAGCAGGAACAGGCTGTCAATCTGTGAGTGACTGCCATTCATGAGGATACAGACATTCTTATGATCAAATCCAAGTTTTACATGGCATCCATAAATTCAGAGTGGGGATTTTCGTAAGAAGGCAGTTGATGTGGAAATCCACTCAGTGATTTATAAAGATTTAATGAATGATGTCCCAAGACTCTTTTGGGGAACCTTGCATCTTCCAGCAAGACCTTTTGAAGTCCATTTTTATTTTTTCATTTTAAACAGTCTCTCAACATTTTTGGAACTGGGCTTGTAATTTTGTTGTTGCAGTCAGGATTGGTGTGTATTCTGATTCACTGTATTCAATCCAGCTACTTTATCAGTCCTGCCATGACGATTTTCTCTATTTTAGATGAACAACAAAAATTAAACATACATTGTATAACAAAATCTACAGGAATAAACCTCCAAGGTAAATTGCAAGCATATAAAGTGGGAGCCAAAATTCTCACTGTTTGATTTTGGATCAAATACCTATTTCACAGGTTCAAATGCAAATTTATTTATAACTTTTACATATTGTGTTTTTTGGGACGTTTAAAATTAATCCTCTCTCTCACAGCTGGAACAAACCTATAAACATTAGAGATGATTCATTTCTTTGTAAAGAACTTATGAAACCTTTCTTCAGTGAATAGCAATCCATCATATTAACATTAATGATACTCGCAATTTTTGGGGTGGTGTGTATTCTTTTAAATAGAGTACATTTTGTCCCTAGATCTTTCTTTAACCTTCAAAGGATGCTAAGTCCTCATCAAGAGACATTTTCAACATGTGCTTCAGTTGCACATATGAGGTTAATTTGGCAGATACACTTTATTCCCTGCTACATTACATTTTGAACTATTTGCCAACATCTCAAACAGCTACTGGCGTGCGTATGAAAACTCCCTAGCAGCTGGCATCTGAGTGATGAGAGCCAGTGTTGAGAAAGAAAGAAAAAACTTTGACAAATTAGCTGAGCCTTGATAGCCCCTCATAGCTGTCAGCTGAGGCATTAGTGTGGCACTCACACTGAACTGAATCTGTTCCTTCCATATGGGCTGTACAGTGTATCACGGCCCTGTTTTGGGTGTGAATGTGTGACAAGTGTGAGTAGCAGCAGTCACTGGTGGTAACCTTGATGGGGGAAAGGGTGGTGAAAGCAAATTTTTGTGAGAGCAGTACTGTGTGTGTCATCACCATCTCAATAGAAAATAAGCCAAACTGTTATTGTATCACTTTTGTTTATCAGTTGTGTGTTTTGAGCTGTTTTTCTGTTATGTGGGGTGAAAACCATTAATCTTCAAATGGTTGCTAAGGTGCTGTGGACAATAAACATTTAAAAACATGTATTTTTTTTATAACTTCTCAAATCTATCTATATCTGAAACTTTACTGGCCTCAGTATTTGACCCAGCTTCTGTCTGACCTACTTTCATATGATATTCCCTGTGGCTTTGACTTGTTGACTGCTTCATTCAAGTGGAGCTCACAGTGGCCTCCGACACTGAACAGTGATCATTATGGCCAGGGTATGTTTGTTGGGACATAACTTGCTTGTTAAGTCCAAAACACGTGTGAAGGAACAGGCCAGGTGAAGCGTGGGGCTTGAAGCCAGTTACCAAACATCACGGTGCCCAGTGCGTTACCTCCTCTCATATGACATATCAGGGTGCCTAAAATAGCCTGCACAGCTCGTGACTGCGATTAGTCTGGAGATTTATTATGATTAAATGCAGTCTCGTTGTATCAAACACGCTCATGAGGAGGAAATGGCTGAGCTTTATGTTTACACTGGGCACCAACACCTCATTGCACACATTGCAAAATTAACTAAATTAAACCACAAACACTGTATACTCTGCAGCAGTAAGACATTCCCAAAGATTCTTTGCCATCACACGAACACTGTAAATGTCAAGATACACACAATCCAAGGCTATGCAGATAGCACAGGCTCCTGGCCTAGGGACTTAGCCCCAAACTAAGAGATCCAATTCCACTGCTGTTGCCTTAACTTATGGGTTTAAGTGTAATGAAGTTTTAAATGCCTACGTAACATGAAAGTCATGCGATCCCTTGAGCCTACAGCTGAAGATTACCTTAATCCTATCTTCTGAGTCTGCCATAAGTCTCTTTTCCTGCGTGTTTACTTAAACCTGATATACATCATTTTTAGAGTTTATTTTTAAAAAAAGGGACATATACACTACCAGTCAAAAGTTTGGACACACTTTCTCATACAAGTGAATGGTAGTGTGGAGAGTGATCGAAATGGTTTGATACCATCCAGTAAACATGTCAAAATTATCAAAAGTGTAGCTGAACTTTGTTCAAAAGGATGTTCCAACACACACCATCTCAGTTGAGTTAAAGTTTTGCCATCTTGTATGTATTTGTCAGCTAAAGTTAATTGTAGGCTAACAAGTGTGCTGCTGATGTTGCTAACGTTATAGACATTGTAGATTGTTGGCTAATGTTATCTTGCTGGGTAGTTTAACTTGTCTGCGTAACTGGCTATGTGTAATGCTGAAATAAACTTAAACTGAACACAGTTTGAACCAAATCATCACTTATGTTGAATAGCAAGGCAGCTCAAGTTTTTTTTCTTTTTTAATTTATAGCCTCTGCTCACCAGAGTGTGATCACAATACCAAGTGTAAATTCATGCACACTAACAGAAAATGTTGAAGGAGAAACACAAAGAATGTTGCAGGGCAGTCACCTCCTTTGTTGCCCTTTATTGCTTTGAAATTGTTTGCTATGAAAACCATTTGGACAATTTCCCTGTAGCATTTTGTTTAACTTTAGAGATTAAGCACAACAGATAAGGAATGGGAGAAGTCTGCATATCTAACCACCTTCCTGGTATTACCAAGCACTGATTTAAGACAGAAAAGGATGTGAAAATGCTTTTAAAACATTACTAAAAATGAACACTTGTTTGGTTTTTTGCAACATCATTCTCATTTAGTCTTCTGTTAACACTTTCTTGAGTCTCTTTGCTGTATCTGCCTTGATATGGTTTTGTGAGATAGTTTCACTGTTGCTGTCATGTAGTGCAGTGTCATCCACTAATTTGCAGTGTTCTCTAGATATGACGGGGAAGAGAGTTCAAAGTTACTTTGGGTGGTTTTAACCAAAATAGGCCTGCAAGAATAATCAAATACTCCTTCAAATGAAGTTAAAGCTAAAATATTTTGACAAGACTTGCATGTACGAATTTGTGCTTCTGTAATGGTGATGTAACTGGTTTTATGATGTCCTTGTTATACCTGCCACAAGAAAAATCATTTTAGGTTAATCTTTAATCCAATAGTTTGTTTATATTTGCTGAAAATTGGCAATACACATCACTAACTTGTTAAGCAGTAGAAACAATGCAACACAGAGAATTACCTACAAAATCTTTTGCCAGACAACTCATAAAGTTATTTCAGTCAGACAACTCATGCAGTAAAATTTTGAAACACTTTAAAACTTGTAAAACATACTTGGCTTTGGCGTTTAGGTTCTGTTCAAACATTTTTTATGAGGTTTACAAGAAATACAAGGGTGTAGAACCAACCACGACCATGGATTGCATCCGCTGCAATCACATTTTGAGGAGGAATTTAAACTATTCAAGTAAATTTTAGCTCTTTTCCTTGTATTCATTCTGAGCTATACATTTGCAAATGTAGCTAACTTTTAAATTTTTTTTTTTCGGTATAATCATGTCTTCACAAATAGCGAAGAATGTTTGGTCCAAACGTGGCCCATATCTGCAAAATCTGCTTTGACTGACAGCATTGACTCAAGGTAAACATGGCTGCCTAAACTCAGCAACATAACCACCTGACATGACTCAGTTTTTTTCTTTGGGTCTTTGGACCACGCTCTGCCCTCACAACAGTTGACATCCCAAATCAAAACAAAATCATGAAATTTAGGCTGCATCTGACTCATACATAATGTCAAAACCGACATGTGGCCCAGTTCATGAACTTCAGGACATGTTTATTCCACGTAGCACTGATCGCTCCAATAACTGAGACAAAATTAGCTCAAATTAGAGTGTCTGGTATCTGGGTTATCTTGTATTCATGAGCCACACGTGCAGTGCAACTAGGTAGCAGAAAAATAAGAAGCAAAATTTACTGCAATAATTCTCACACTTTCCCATCCAAGAGGCGCAGGAACTGATAATGAGATTGTATCACTTCCAGAAGGCAGCGACAACCTCGCGCCACATCAGCATGTTTTAGCTTACTTAGTTGAGAGCATTCTTATCCAGGACTGTTGTGCTTGGCTGCATCTACTTCTGTCCAGACGCAGAGAGAATGACACCCGCCATGACCGACTTTCCACCACCCTGATACCTGATATTTGTTACAATCTGACAACTTGCTTCACACTCCTCCAGAGCAAATGGTATGGTAGTGTTGTGGTAGCAGAGCTGGATTGAGGTTAGACTGGATCAAACATTGGATCAAATTTCTGCATTTACAAGTATTCTGACATGTTTAGTTTAATATGCTGAACTGATTTTCTGGGAATAAGCAATGCTGCTTTACTCAACAATGTGATTACATAATGTTTAGCACAGATCATTGGGAAAAATTATGTCTGGTTTTAAAAAAAGGGAAAGACTACTACTGTACTTTTAAAGATTGGAATCACTGAAGCCACTTGTGAAAACTAAGCTCCCTCTTGTTTTTCTCTGTGGTCCCTCACTTTTGGGTTGTAGCTATGTTATGGGTTCACACTCTTCTCCATCACGATGGCATAGTGGGTGGCACTATTGCCTAGCAGCAAGAAGGTTCCTGGTTCAACTCCTGGTCCCACTAGGCATCTTCTTGTGTGGAGTTTGCATGTTCTCCCTGTGCTTGCATAGGTTTTCTCTGGATACTCCGGCTTCCTCCCACAGTCTAAAAACATGTAGTTAGGCTTATTGGATTTCTAAAACTGTTCAACCTAAAATTGTGTGAGAGTGCATGGTTGTTTGTCTCTATATGTGGCCCTGCGATGGACTGGCAACCAGGGTGTCTCCCTGTCTATCACCTGTATTAAGCTGGGATAAGCTCCAGCAGACCCCTGTGACATGGTAAATGGATTCAGTGGGTATAGAAAATGGATGGATGGATGGACCTCCCAGCCACCAGGCCCTAAGCAGAGAACAGGTTAGTATTGTCCCTTGCTCATTAGCTCAACGTTACTGCCACCTTGTGACTGAAGATCACTCTTCAAAAAGCTTTAAGTTTTTGATTACAGATGTTCAGTACTGAGAGGAGTTCCTTTCAATTAACCCGCTTCTTCATACGCACCTTTGATTTTCATACTGAATAAAGTAGTCATAGACACCAGACTCAATTCATCCTGCAGTGGGTTCCTCTTGGCCAGAGAGTTATATGTTCAAAACTTTTCACTCTGTACAAATATTCATATATCCACATTAGGTGTGTGTGTATGTATATATATATATATATATATATATATATATGTGTGTGTGTGTGTGCTTTTGCAAACAGCAGAACTATAAAATACATTTGTCCTGTGTGTTTTATTTAATTTCTTTTCATGCTATAATGTAAAAATAGAAATATAATACAGTCTACATCTGTCTACACACATACTGATAGACATGAGGATCACCTGCAGTAATGTCTCACTTCACTTTGTTGTTGTTAAAAGAAAAACAGCATGCCAAAGGCCCAGCCTGTATGACATCCCTTTTCACTGAGTAATGACAAGACAAAGGCACTTTGCAAAATAATATTGCAGTTGCACTCTGGCCTACCATGGTGAAACAGCTGTGGGAAACTATCAGTTCAATAGAAGTAAGTAGGTAGCTGTGACAGTATAAATGAGCGGTGATAATTTCTATAGCACACATAGGCACACATATCGAATGTCACCGCAATCACCATGTAAACCCTTTATACCATTACACATGAAATGACATATATTGGCCAAAGATTAAAATATACAGTCATAGTTACTTTTTACATTATGGAATCTAAGTCCAACAGGAAAACAGATGCACAGTGTGCTGTGGTTTAATTAGTTGTCATTTTTATATATGTGAAGTTTAATTTATTGAACTAACTTGGCTATTAACATATATAGTATCATGTATGATAGCAGATATTATATTAAATCCTAACATTTTAATTATAAATTTATAATATTTGGAGCTTTGGTGAGGGTTGTTTCACCAAAGCTCCAAATATTCATGGTAATCTGCTACTAAAGCATGAGAGCCCATAAAATGGTATTGGGCCAATCACAGAGTTTAGTACTTTTATTTATAATGTAATCTTGATTTTGAGTTGTGCTTGCCAGGATTTTCTCCAGGTACTCAGATTCCCTCTCACAATCCAAAACCATGGGGTTTTTTTTAGATTTCTCAATTGACTATAGTTATGATTGTGAGCATGTGGTTATTTACAAAGGACTGGCAATCTGTCCAGATTGTTCTCTGCCTATTACCTTCTGGGATAAGATCCAGTAAACCCCCATAACCCTGAAGGTTGGTCCATGTGACCTTAAAAAAGACCAGTGACTTTTTTTAGTGTAATTATAGTTTCTCCCTACCATAAATATTGTAAATATATATAATTTACTGTAAACTATGAAAAAAAAAAGAAAAAAAACAAAGAACAATTGCTTGAAATGAAACAATCAAGGTCATATTTTTGTTTTGATGTAAAAGCACTAGTATGTGTTTAAGGGTACAGTATATAAACACACACACACAGAGAGAGAGAGAGAGAGAGAGAGAGAGAGAGTGAGCAGAAATTGTAATAATGAAATTAAAGGGAAAAAAGGTAAGACCAAGGATAAATAGGTTATAGGTTCTGAATGTTGGTTTTGATTAATTTTGGATTAATTGCCCAGCCCTACCCTGAAGGATTGTAGCTGGTCCATAAAATAGATAGATTTGTTGGCTTGGTCACGGTTGCCCTCAGTGGGAGCTCATAATTAACTTTTAAC
The DNA here is from genome assembly GCA_028564865.1 of Zenarchopterus dispar. Classification (NCBI taxonomy): domain Eukaryota; kingdom Metazoa; phylum Chordata; class Actinopteri; order Beloniformes; family Zenarchopteridae; genus Zenarchopterus; species Zenarchopterus dispar. Next base: position 1,024,484 of record JAOWBL010000014.1, read on the forward strand.
AGGAATGACTCAATATTTTACCACAGCTAACGTCATGTTTCCTGCCTTCAATTTGTCAACATCACTTTCAATCACCCAGCAGATGGCAGCCTAAACTGATTCCCAGAAAACAATATCAGACATATGTTGCGCTGAAAATTAAGCTTGTACAAGTGCCTCATAGGACATGTAATAAAATAAAAGAAGGCATGATTTCAGCATGGTTAGTGTCTTTGCAAATGGGTGAGTCTTCATGAGTGAAATATATGAAGGTAAGCTGAATGAAATTAAATCTGTCGTGTAGTTTTCACCATCTCAGTTACTTAATATTGCTCGCATCAAATAAATGCAGGAACCTCTATATGAAAATGTTTGATAACCATATTGAAAGGAAAATAAAACACATAATGTTGTTTGAACAAATTTGTTGTTTCTGTTTGCCTAATATGAAAATAACTGATTTGACAAGTTTTTGGGGATTATCAGAATGGCTGATCAGGGACTTCATGACTGCATAAACTCATGACGTTTGGAAATTTTGCTCCTTTTCAGGGCCTTCTCACCTGTTTTTCTGAATAAAAGCTTCTTCTTGGTTAGTTATTTTCATGACCGTTATATTTGATTACTCTTTTTATAGTTAGTCTGAGCTTGGCAATATTTTTTTTCTCTTTCCTCATCGAATCTCCTTTTGGGGATTAAAAAAGTATTTTTGAACTGAACTGAAATTGATTTTTTTTTTCACATAGTCGTAATCACATAGTTAAAGTAGTCAAAAAGCCATATGTAAAGTAAATTAAAACATGTTCATAGTTCATAAACTGTCTGTCTGGTCTAATCCTTGACTGATCAAAAACCATCTAAGTGTGCCCTGTGAACTTAGCAACACTTTCTAAGCATAGAATACTGTCATTGAATAGATACCTGTAATAAATCATAACATCAGTTTTTCTCCTTATTTATGCGTTCATTTAAAATCTTTTTTCCCAACATAAGTACAGTCTTTACTGGCCCATCACAAGTGGAGAAAGCTTTTATTCCAATCTAAAGTTTTCTGCAATAGTCAGGTAAAACGGTGGTATTCTATGTTGTCTCCATTTTCATTTACAATAAGAATCATGAGCAAACTGCAACTTTAATTCCCTTCTGTATTAGTTTATTTTTATTTAAGATGAGCAAGACTGAGATGGTCAAGGGGCCAGTTTCAGTCTTTATATTGTCCGGTTGTGCACATTGTTACAACTTACAACCCACAAATTCCAGGACAATCTCCCAGTTTGTATTTCTAACATTTAATGTGCTATATTTAGTGTTGCTTTTATCATACTTGGAAATTCTGATATGACTTTACTCAGTTAAAACTTAAGCACAATTGTAACATCATGAATGTCATAAGTTAATTCTTCTGATTCTTTTAAGTATGCATATGCATTCTTTTAAGTATGCAAGTATGCATAGCATGTTTTTTCTGCATTTTTATCTTGTGAAAAAACCTCGTAATCTGTAACAACAATGCAAGTTTATTGTATGTATCTCAGAATTGGGGTGATCACAATCACCGAATCAACTCTTACTAACTCTCATATAAATAACTGGAAGATTTCATTTTCATTTCTTTCCTCAAGGACTAGATCACCCCCTCCCCACCCCCACCCCCACCCCCACCCCTCCCCACCCCCACCCCCACCCCCACCCCCACCCCTCCCCACCCCCACCCCCACCCCTAAACAGCTTTTGGATTTGTGGCATTTGATGCATTGACCAACATGAGCCCCATCATTTCATGCTCCTGCTGAAGGTTTCTCAGAACTACATGCATCAAGTTTGGACTTGGATTCTTGGCACACACAACACTAAAAACAGAAAGGAAAGGAAATTTTGAAATGTCATCTTGATATGTAAACCACAAATTTATAGTGAAAGATGTGCAATCTCATATGGCATCTTGGCAAGTTCATGCCAGAGTCAGACCATTCAATGCTCAGAGAATTTACAAAAAATAAAGGAGCTACAGTATCATTTCCTAGTCAAATACTTGACTAGGAAACTATAAGACTTATCTATGGATGTCACACCATAGTGCATTATGAAGAGAGGACAGGTCTGAATATTTATGCCTTTTTTTAAAGATTAGAAAAAAGACAACAGTTCTTGTTATATTTCCAAAAAAGAAGCAGCAGTGTCAGGTTGGCAAATGTGCATTTGAACAAATTTCAAGACAGCCACAATGTCATCCTTTGAAAAGATAATGAGAAAATATGTAATTGGTTTTTTCAGGCCACGGGACTTGGCAGATTGAAGTCATCAAGTCAACCATGAACTCTTCTGTATCCCAGAATGTTCCAGAATCACATGTAATACAGTCTGTCTAACAGGAAAACACTGAGAAAAACTGGGTCATGCAACAGAACAATGGTCCCAAACAACAGTGAATCTACAACAAACTCACTAAAGAGAAAATGATTTAAGTGTTGCAATGACCTTATCCAAACCTCCAAAGGAGATTCCGTGGTGGGACCTTGAAGAGCTAAACATGATGAAAGCTGACAAATTTATAGCTCCATGTACTTAACTGTAAGACCTGGTAAGGACAACACTAGTTTAAATTACATCCTAACATATACTTTTTTCTTTCAAGAAAGACCCACTTGGACCATATGTGTTTATCATGTATCCTTTATTGTTCATAAACTTAATACCTGTCATGCCATTTCCATGCCAGAATCAGAAATTTCACAAATAAAAAGCTAAAGCAGTAACAAATACAGTCACCCAATAAATAAACAATTTGCAAAACACACACACACACACAAAGCAGTCACATTTTTCTAATCGAAGTAAAGGAAAAGTCATTCTTTTAACTGATTTGTTATCGCTGTGGGTCTAATATTAATCACAAGGCTTCGCAACACATTCCACAAAATATCATTATGTTTTAATAATAAAAAAATGTGAGGAAATCCTGTTGTGTGATTGCAAACGACTGACATCCCATCTGATATGATGAAAGAAGAAACTTCCCATATTGCACAAACATTTAGAAATGAATGCAATGTTGCACATTCATGCTGATCTTGCATGTTTTAACCAAGGTTTAACATAACTCTTTCTGTGATAAGCTATTCTGCATAGGAAAGCGACAGACCCAAAACCACAGAGCTGCAAAAAAGGGCACTGTTTATGTAGCAAAAGCATTAGAATTTATAGAAATCATGAAATATTTCAATAGAACTGCCAAAAAGCCTCAATCAAACAGTTCATTTGTGAAAACAACTCACAATATGAGTTATGATACAGCGTTATATTTCCCAGAAAGACTAATTTGTGTCTTATCTGATTCCTAGTAAGCTTCATCCTTCTTTAAATTACTTCTAAAAGTGCAAATCTGTGCTTGACATCAATAAGAGTGATCAATGACATCAAAGATCAAATGTGTCACATACTGCTCTGAAAACTGAACTTGATCTCAAATGGGAATTAAGTTGGAGAAATAGTCCAAATTCACAATTTATTTACCATAAAATGATGACAATGGATACAATTAATTATGTACCACTGAATAATGATCAATGTAATGTTGGAACTAATTCTCTTGTATAGCAACAACTACGGGCCTTAGTTGAGTTGGGGCATTTTCTTTAGGGATAATTTTCTTTATGCCTAACAAAGATGTGCCTTTCATCATTTATTTTAATGATTTAGCATAATACGTTTGGCAAACAGCACATGAACAAAGAGGAAATGGTTGAAGGAGTTAGAGTGTCCTGTAGCTGTCAGACATTTTGACTTTCTGACATTTTTTACAGCTAAACCAGAGTCATAAGCCACATAACAGAGTGAATATGTAACCTCTCAAAGATGCCAGGCTACTTCACTTTATCTGAAAAAAGAGGGGAAAAAAACTCAATTTAAAAGAAATAAATTTACAAACACAAATAAATACATCCCTTTTTCAAAAGGGCAGTTGGCAGTTGAAAATGGCAGCTAAAATAGGAACTAAAACACTCAACAATGTCTTCATCAGCAATCTTTCTCTACTAATTTTATGCTGGCAACAGCATCTTAAGGGCACTTCAAGGTACCCCAGTACCACCAGTGGGTTTAAGTCACTCAGTTTCCCAGCAAAAACAATAATAAATAAAAATAAAAATACAAACTGGATTGACAAAGCCCTCACTTTTAACATCAGACATGTGTACGCCTATCTCCATGCATCTTAAAAATCTCATCAAGTTCAAGCTAAAGATTTGAACTGACTTGGACATCCGCTTAATAGCTTATTTGTAGTGAAGGAAACCAGTGCCTGGGATGCACTTAAATTGTCCAGAATATTGTTGGAAGAAAAAGAGATTTATTTATGGAAGCTCAAAGATGAGTTTCTAATTACATAACAAAAAGGAGGGGGAAAAGGCAAAACTCTGGTTTAGATAATGAGACATTCATAATCTCCTTTTTCAAAATAATAAGGGGGTGATGCCTATCTCGGCATGATTCTACTCTAATAGCCCTTGTTGAAAAACCAGGCATGCATCTTGTGAATTACACACACGCACACACACACACACACAAATCCTTTCTGGAACTGCTACAATCTTGACCACCAGAGAGGTGCTACAGCACTACAAGAACTCGGGTAGTACAGACAACATTGTGTTTATGAGAATAATATCAAAATAATCTAAGTTGCTGTACTGAGAAAGAGATTAGACATCATAGATAAAATTCTGGTCATATGATTGGTAGAAATATTTAACAAGGAATCTATAGAGCTTAGCTGCTGATGTCACAGCGTAACACATTATGGGGAAGTGCCACCATATTGTGAGGCCACAGGCAAAAAAAAGAAGAAGAAGAAAAAGAAAAAAAAAACGCCACCAGGAGCTAAACTTGTTTATGGTAGTTTAAAGCCTCTCTATGAAACAATACCACTTCTGACCACATGGAAGTATAAAGAACCACCAACAACACAGTTCTAATGACTGAGGGCACTTTGTTGTACACCAGTGGTTGACATGTGCTTTCTTGTGCTATGCTGCCCCATGTGGTCAGAAGTAATATTGCTATATAACATAGATTTGAATATATAGCTAGGCAGTTTAAAAGAAGAGTGACTGTGTGAATACAATCATCTACAACATGCGCTGAAATGCTATATTGAAAAGGTTAACATTTCTGGAAACTCCGAACTTCATGAAATCCCGAAAGATAGACATATCAGTGATCCTAAAGCATTACTTCCCCTGATCCTTAATATTTTTCCAAAGCTTTTATGGGATGTCAGTACCTTTACAGCTGGTTAGAGTTACACTTACAAGCTTAAGTTAAACTCATTAACAGTTGGGCACATGACCTGGAAATTTATAAGCCTGAAACACTGTTGTTCAGATAATGGTGAGTGCTTTCTTTTAGTATGTATTGCTAGAGTTTTGGCATACTAAGGATACAGTAATGTTGCATTTTCCCATGTTGTTTAGCCCTTTTTTCTTAAATAATGATCTGTATGTACACAAAGTTGTACATTAAATAATTTCTTGGTTCTGCTTTCGACAAGATGGCTTTAGAATGGTAGTCCATTCTCGAATTTTATTTTACTTTATTTTTTCCTGTTGATCAATGAACATTACAGTTGACAACACAGCAGACTTATCTTACCATGGCTTGAAAAAGGGGATAATGTGGAAAAATAACAATGACAACACATTCCTATGCAAGTACCCAAACTGTTGCCTCACAATATGGCGACTCATACATGCCAGCCCCTGCATGACGTTACATTGCCAACCTCTTCCAACAACACAGGTGTCATCTGTTTTAAAATTACTTTGGGATGAGTGGCGTACTTTACTTTGAAGTTGTGCCCTTTAATTTGGAATTCCATTGATTATTTACGCAATTAAACCTGTCTTAAACTGGGCATTTTCATTGAAACTGGTGTGCTAAAACAGCAACCTTAAGCCTTTCATTGCAGGTCACTCCACTATATCTATGTCTTCTGTAATCGGATTAGAGGTAACAGTAAGAAAGGAAGTAATTATTCCAAAATTTATGCAAAATTACAAACCTTGAGGTACTAACTTCAGGACAACATCCTCCACTGTAAGAAGAAAGTTCACACAATACAAAACATGTTCAGGCTCTTAGTCTTCTTAAAGTTCCCTTATGTGTGAAAGCAATTTTTTTTTTAGATTCTCATTCAGAAACAAAACCAAAAAAATGTCTCTGTTTATCATGTCCACTGCTGGTTTCATGAGTCTGACCAAGTTCAACAACTGAGGTGTGACAATAACCCCCTCCTTTTGGCCCAAAGTCCTGTCTCCTGTCTGGCTCTGAAGAGGTTTGAAAAGGTTTCCCCTTGTCAAGTCCTCCCTACTGATGGTTGGAAGCCTGCTTTCACTGGGTGATAGGCGTGGAGGGTGAAGCTGGCACAGTTGGCGTGGTAGGGCTGGTGGGAGTTTGCGTGGAGCTCTGGTAGGATCGAAGTAGAACTTTGTGCTTGGTGGCCACCTCCTCTCGCCTACGCTGCTGTTCGGCCAAGAATTCCTTGAGACGAGTAGTTGTAAAGGTAAGAGTCTGCCTACGTAGGCGCATCAGGTATGCATCTTGAAGCCAGGAGTTACTGAAGCAGTCCTTGATTGATGGACGGGCCCTGTTGAAGACAATGACTCAGTTGGCTTGATACAATATTTTTAAGAGTAATCAAGATACAGAAATGGATAGCCTTTTATAGGTCAACATCTGTAATATTTATCTTACCAAGGGTAGCTACAGAGGATCTTTTTCAGGAACAAAGAGGCACTTTGAGACACATTCTGATAGAGTTTAGAGAGGTCAAACTTTGCTGCTTGGATCCTAGCTTCAGTCTCCTGAGGGTCGTTGGCCATGAAAGGCGATCTGCCACTCAACCTTGAAAATCAGGAAAATCACAAAACAGTATAGATCCTCCAAAAGATGGAAACAATGCTCAATAAAAACTGTTTTGTTCATAGGTTTATTTGGGATCATAGACAACATAACAACAGCAACAACATGTCTTCATGATATAAGATTGAAGCATATACAAAGACCTGACAGTGGAAATTTCTGATCCAGTCATCAGCCTAATTTAATGCAACCTCAAATGCATTCCTGTTCAAAGAGAAGTGTAAAACATATACTCACATGATGAAAGTCAGCACACCCACACTCCAGATGTCAGCTGGAGGGCCCACAACATCCCCTTTCAACATTTCTGGAGCTACAAGAAGAAGAAAGAGAAATAAACAGCCTTTACAGTTTGAAAATAATATGTGTACCACATAAAAACAAATAAGGTTTATTCTTATGATATTAACTATCATAATATGTTCACAGGATTGCATTAAATATAGATCTTAAATCCTACATATGTATTTTACATGTTACATATTTAGACGTAATTTTGAATTAGTATGCCTAGTATACTGGTTATGTCCGCATACAGAATGTAACATGTTATGAAAAAGTTAGTAACCCTCTTTTAATCCTTTGTTTTTCTTTGTTTGTTTGTTTTGGGGGTTTTTTTTGTTTGTTTTTGTTTTTTTGACAATAAATTATGGGAAAACAAGCTAATACTTTCACTTTACTATAAGGAATCACCAGCCCTTGATTAACTGATCATCAGCATGAGTGCAGACATCAATAAAAGCAGATGTTTTGGCAGTTTTTTTGGTCTGGAACATCCAGACACAATGCCAAGAGGAAAAGACATAAGCAATGGTTTTAGAGAAATTACTGTTGCTGCACACCAATCTGGAAACAGTCATAAAATTATTTACAAACAATTAGGGTTTTAATAACTAAAACGTTTTTTAAAAAGAGCTACATCTAAGACCCCTGAGTAATATATTAATGTAAATGACAGCTTCATTTTGTTAAATAATTAACTGCATAATGAAAAAAATCTGTGTTCTTCCTCTTGTAGTTATCTAATACCAAAGACCCATTAAGATTAGGTGCCTTGTATCATGTTTTGAAATGGAAAATAAATCAAAGACATGATATTGACAGAGGGGATGCCAAAATTTGGACATGACTGCACATTAACATAACGCTTACACATGTACTCCAGTGTTCCAATAGGAGGGCTAAATTGCTTGAGGAAGAGGGGATTGTAGGTCTGAGCACTTCCAAAATCAATGATCTTGATGAGGTTCATGTGGGTGACAATGACATTTTCTGGCTTGATATCCAGGTGCAGGATACGGCGAGCATGAAGGTAGTCCAGGCCCTGGAGGATCTGTGTGATATAAGTCACTGCATCGTCCTCTGAGTAACGGAACCTGAGCAAAGTCAGATGGCAGCAGGTTAAAGCAATCCAGGTACAACAGATTAAAGTATGTGTTTAAAGTTAGCTTTGGAAATTGTATTTACTGAGCCATTTCAAACCACTTTAAGTGTAGACTCACCTATCTATGAGGCTGTAGAGCAGCTCCTTCCCACTGCAGTACTCAGAAATGAGCACCAAGTAGCGTGGTGTGACATAAGCTTCATGAAGAGCCATGATCCTGTCATGATGAAGGGACTTCAGGATGTCGTACTCCTGAAGCACTGATTGCTTGCTCTCTGCCTCATAAGGAACAATCTTAGCCATGAAGAGGTTACCTGTAGCATTTTCTCTGCACTCTCGGATCACACCAAACCGACCCCTGTGCGAGAGGGAAATGGTATAAATCCAGGTGGGCAAAGAACAGAACATGTTGTATAATGTTTCATGAAGTGAACAGATGTCATGAAGGTTAACAGTTACTGTAAGTGCCATAAAAGCCTCCAAACAAATGTACATAAATAATAATGTAGTGATATGAACAAATATTGATCCAAAGCAATACCCAGGATGAAAAATCTGAATATGTTGACACTGGTGAGGATGCAAGACTATTTGCTATAACCACCAGGTAATTGTTACCTTGCTTTTTCATCCATAAAAGTGTACGGTTTCTGTGGAACTCCCTGGCGCAGAGATCCCTCCCCAGGTTTGCCCAGTGGTGTTCTGCGTCCAGAGGGTGTGACCCGTCCAGTTGGGGTGAGTCGTCCAGATGGTGTACTGCGACTTTCTCCTCCTTGCAAAATTGGTGTCAAGCTCTGAACTACCACTACAGGTGGGGAAATGGTCACAGAAGTGACAGAGGGTGTTGTGGTTGTTGGCGTTGAAGCAGCTTGAGAAGGGGGAGTAACACGAGCAGTCGCAGTTGGAACATACATGGGCACAGATGAAATAGGTTTACCAATAATAGGAGCAGGTGATGGTGCAGGAGAAGGAGGCTTGTTGGTAATGGATGGGAAAGCAACAGTAGGACTCTGAGGTTTGGGTGGAACAACCGGCGGAGGTGCCAGTTTTGCTTGGGGTTTGCTCATACTGATGCTAATGCTGGTCTTGGCTTTCGCTTGGGTCACTTGGGCAGCTGTTGTGGCCTGTGCTGGTTGTGAAGTTGTACTAACAGGCAGGGTGACAGCAGGATGGCTGGCATTGACCTGCACAGTAGGCTTGATGGTTACTGATGAGGCAGATTTAACCACAGGTGGAGCAGCAGCTGAAGTTAATGGAGGGGCAGGTTGGGCATTTGTCACTGCAGTGGATTTACTGGGAATGGGTTTAATTGGAGGCACTGTCATGGATGACATCATCACTACTGGTGGAGAAGAAGCAGTGGTAGGAACAGTCTTGACCACCACAGCGGCACTGGATTTAGCTGGTTCTAATGGAAAATAGTGACAGACACAACGCGTATGAGACTTGGTTTATATATTAACATGCCATACAGTGATACACATAAATACATCTATTTATGAAGTACTTAAACTTGAACAACAATTATTGTACAAGTAGAGACATAAACTCCAATGTTTTGAAAATGGGTAAAAACTGTATCCTTTAAAAACTTTAGCAACTAAATTATGTTGAATAGTCAGTACAATTAGCTCAACATATGACATACATCAAATGCATTGAAGAGGGCAAATTAACTTTTTTCTGACAACAAAGTTGTGTATCCCTTCACAAATTTTCTAAAGGTTTAGGTCAGGGGTTTGTGAAATCAAATCCAGTACCTTCACTTTATTGTCCTTCAGCAAGTTTGCGACTCATTTCACAGGAATGCTTGGGGACATAGTCTCTGGAAGATTAATCCTTGTCTATGCTTTAATTTTTTTGGCTCATGTCTTGAGCTCTTGCTTTAAAATAGCTACAAATTCATTTGTTGAGGTGCACCACTCCCTCCTCTAGAAAAGCAGCCCAATAACATAATACTGCCTACCACATGTTTTACAGTTGGGATGGTGTTGTAAGGCTTGCAAATTTCCTGTTTTTTCTTTAAATGTAGCAATAATCATTATGACCACCTGTGACACAGAAGTTGTCTCTTTTCTGAGCAGTATGACACCAGTGTGGTCCTTTCCTCTTAATACTTGTATTTTGTTTGAACAGACAAATACAAGATCTTCCTGGGAGTTAGAAATTGAACCAGACTTGTGAAGATTCATCACTCTTTTCCTGAGGTCTTTGTTGATTTTTTTTAATTTCCCCATGATGTGATGTCATAAACCCCTGTGCTTCAGGCGTGCCTTAAATTTAAAAAAAAAAAAAAATCTATTCTTAGATGTGCACCCACTTAACTCAAATAATGTCATTTAGGCTGTTTAAGACCATAATCAACTTAGTGTATGTAAAGTTGTAAAGTTCTGACTTTGAATAAAGTAATACAGATGCCCTAAAGTTTCCTCTGTTATTATTGTGACAATTTAAAAAACAATGGACATGCAAATATGAAAAAAAAAAAAAAAACTTCAGGTAGTGATCGGAATTTATTTATTTCTGACATCATACTTACCCAAGGAATCTAAAGTCACTACCTCTGACAGGTTGCTGTAGGGGCCCTGGCCAGCTTTATTGACGCAAGCCACCCTGAACCTGAAGGAGCCCCCTGCTGGCAGGTCAGTCACATTGTAATAACAGTCAGCCACTCCAGTGGCAACAATCAGCCAGTTGGTGTCACCTGAGGAACATAACAGATGAAATATAAAAAAAAAAAAAAAACTGTAAGTGGAAGTAAAAATATTAAGTAAATAAATGAACTCCTAAATATATTTGGTGATCTAAATAATAATAATATTGGCTACTGTTTGATCTGAGAGGTCATGCTGCACGTTAGACTTACACATAGCCTCAGTTCTTTAATAAGAAGACAACACATTTTAAAAGTGATTATTTAATAATTCTCTTTGCCTTTAATTCAAAACATAGATAGTGTATGCATGCCACACAATGCAGATACAGACAAAAATCTGTCTAATTTCTTTTTTTTTTGTAAAAAAGCCCCAGATCACTTCTTCATGAAAGACACAGACCCTCAGTTCTCCTTTCCAGAGAGTATGTGCAAGGGGCCAAAGTGTCCGAGGGCCTCCACACTACCAGTGCTGTGTTGTCATACTTTTGAGGAATCCCAGGGGTCCCTGGGCGATTGGGCAGGCCTTTAAAACAGTAAATATTCTATTATTAATTTATGGATACCCATATTCAGTCAATAAAAGGCAAGATATGAATATAAATGTGTGAGGTTTTAAGTAAGATAGTGTGTATTTCCTCAAGAAAACAAAATATCTAGCTCCTTACGAGCAAGGGATATTGTGCAAGAGCTGGACACAGATGCCAGAGGGTTTGTAGCAACACATTCATAGATCCCTGCATCCTTTTTCGTGGTCTGCATGATCATCAACAGCTGACGGCCATCAGGGCAGGAAATCATATTCATCCTGACATCAATCTCCAGGGGTTTTTTATCTGAAAAAACAGATGTGGAGAAAAGTGATGTTTTATTTGGAAATGTAAAGATGGAAATCTTATATACATATTATTTGTTGTTGTAAAATTATTTTTAAAGAAATTTTAAATAATCATTTTTGCATTTATAATCTTCTGCAGTAATTATTAGGGATCTATGCAACCTCTGAAGAGATTTTGCCATGACATTACTATATTAAGATGCAATACCTTAGATTATTATTATTATTATTATTATTATTATTATTATTATTATTATTATTATTATTATTATTATTATTATTATTATTATTTTAATCTGTATTTTTAACTGTGCAAAATAAATATATATATAAATATAAATATAATTACCCATTATATAGTGGAAAGTAGGTAGCACTGCTGCATTTACACTGGACATACCTTTTAACCAGCTGATGTGTGGATGGGGGCTTCCTGCTGGTAGACAGCTGAGTGTGACTGGATCACCTTCCAGCAGGACATGATCTCTCAGCTTGATATGGAATACTGGAGGGAAATCTATGAACCAAAGATGTTTCACCAATGAATTTACATCTGTGCTAGATGTATGACTAGATTTTCTCATAGTCCCATATTTTATTCACAAAAGAACAAATAAAACATTTCACGTTGAAAATGAGAAATTTTACGAATTTACCATATTAGCTCAATTTTGAAAATGATGTCAGCAACTTGTCTTAAAAAAACTGAGAGATGGACAACAAAACTGGAACAGTAATTTAAAAAATGTGAGCTGGAAAAGGACAGTGAAATGATATAAAGGGTATAAATAGAGAATCTGACTGATATTCTCAGCAGAAAATCTCAAAGACTGAATATCTCATCATCTAGAGCAGCGTCTCCTGACCCTGTTCTTCAGGGCTGACTGTCTACGTGTTTTAGATGTTGATCTGCTCTGACACACCAGGCTCAAATTAGAGTGCCATTAACAGACTTGTGTGGACCTGGTGCTGAACTGACCTGCCTCCAGACCATTTATCAATTTAAAACATTTGGCATGTCAGTAAAAAATACCAACAAACAAGACCCAGGATGGTTGAGCTGCTTGAATCCTGTATCTGATAAGAATGGGACAACATTTCTCCCCTAAAACAACAGCAACTGGTCTCCTCAGTTCCCAGACATATATGAACTGCTGTTAAAAGAAGAGGCGATGCTACACAGTGGCCTCAGATTTGTACATAACTGCAGCCTGCTTTGTTATTTACTTATTTTAAATTTTTCACTATGTCCCAACTTTTTTTAATTAGAGTTGTAGATGTGCAGCACAGTGAAGGTCTGAGTTGCGAAGTCATCAAGTTGATCTATGTTAGCATATAATCCATGTAAGAGATAGTTTATATTTAAATTTCTTCTTTGGACATTGATTAAATGATGCACAAATTATTGGTGCTCATCAGCATTACAGATTTATAATATCTTCATGTCTAATGGTGTATCTCCACATCTTTGCTTCATTTAATATGTGAGAATATGCAAATTAACTTCCCACCACACTTTTTCTATCTTTACCACTTGGCTGAGTGCAGCTGCTCACATTTGACTCTGCTAAGACACTTTTTACTCCTCCTCAGACGTTAGCAGTTGGCTATAAATGTACTGCTAATAATAGGCCAAACTTGCTCCCATTTCCCAACTCAGAAAAGTTCTACTCCTCAAGTTGACAGGTCTGGTTACTTACAATTTTCAGCAAAGTTAACGTTGGCAGTCTGGATGACTACCTTTGAAGCTATTACAGGTACTCTGCAGTTTCACAGCAAAAATGCCTAGCCACGACTTCAATTGCATATTTTGAGCTTGGCTACCATCTGGTGTTAAAAAACACCAGATGATAACCATTTTAAGTTATATATCTTAAATTGGAAATAAAGGTAGTTCAAATGTTTTACATTTTTCAATATTTCTGAAACATACTAAGAATTAGCTGAAAAATACCATATAGCAATTTTGTCTCTGAATAAGTTATAATTATGTATGAAGCAAAAGCCTGGCTAGACTAAGGTGAGCTCACATGAGGGCAATATGTGAAGATTGTGAAGCATACAACTGCTGGTTGTTTAACTTTTCCACTACCAAAAAGTATTTTTTATGTCCTAGCAGAGGTCTTTCTACATGCATGCTAAGAACTTAAAATGTATAAAATAAAATGTCAAATAAGGAGTGTTTTTAGCCCTGAAACTCTGCTGCAGGACAGAACTCCCATTATTCAGATCAGTATTGGGGCAAAGGTAATCAATACTGCCACAGCAAAGAGTCTAGCAACACTGATATGCCACAATATTCATTTAAAAGACATTACATTACCTACCAGAAGCCAATCTGGAATAACGTGAACGTAAGGAACTATTGTCTCTGGAGATTGCTGTTGGTATGTCGGGCTGTGACACTGTCTTATCTCGTCTCCCTCTAGTTAGCCCCCATCGATCCCAGCGGGATCTACGTTCAGTCTCCAGACCTTAACAGGGAAAAAAAGTATCTCCATAAAATTAAACTACTTTTAAAAAAGTATGACTGATAGGTATTTGGTCAAATCTGTCTGTAGAACAAAAACTATTGCCCCATACCCTTTGATGTTTCTGATTTTAGGCTTGACATGGAGTCTAAAGACTCTGATGAAGCACCATTTTTGGCCTGAGATACCAGCTGGTTCTGAGGAATGCTGGCAGCCTTTGTAGCTCGGCTCTCTGATGTTGAACGACGAAGCATTGAAAGAATTGGTGTTCTTTTTGACTCCTTTTCCTCTGATGCTTTCCTTTCTTCTGAGTAGCTGCGGATTCTTGTGGAGATCTCAGCCACTGTCGATTCAATCTTACGCCGCATTGCCAACACTGGTGATTCATTAGGTTTCTTCAGCTCCTTTTCATCATGTTGCACCAATCTATCACCTCCTTCATCCATTCGAGTCATCTCTGTGTCTTTCTTTTCTTGAGACCCTCTTCTTCCAAGTGTCCAGGAGAGTCTACGTCTTGTAGTTGCTGAATCGTCTTCTTTCTGTATTTCATCTTTGCGCTCTGCTGATGGAGTTCTCTTCAAGCGCATAGACAGCCTCCTCATGAAGCCCTGGTCTTTTTGAGCTTCACGAAGGTCCTGAACTGACTTGGCCTTTTCCTCAAGTCTTGGCCGTGGGGATAACTCCAATGGCGCACCAACTGGTCCAGGTCTGTATATTTCTTCATATGTGTCTGTAGAATCTGTTGACAAAGGTTGTGCTTTGTCATCATTTTTTGACCGTGACAGAAATTTCAGACTTCTAGTAAGGGAAGATTCGCGTTTTTTGAATCGAGCTTCAAAAAGCTCTTCAGAGGTAATATCCTCTAGCTCAGTTCCTGCCAAGTGCTCTTTTTGAGATGAGGACTGTGGGAAAGCCTTTGGGGGACTTGGTTCTTTTGTAATCATCTCTGGTGATGCTACCCTAGCATATACGGCAGGGTGCTCAGTGGTTGATATGATTGGCTTTGGTGAAACAGGTAAATTAGATGATATGCTGGGTGGTGAAGATGCTTCAACTGATACTGAGGACGATGTTGTGGTTGGAATGACAATGGCTGTAGAGGAGCTAGTGACCGGTTCATTAGGAGGCTGAAGTGAAGGGACCATAATTGTCTGCATTATGCTGGCATATGCAGACATTCTTCCATCTGGAAGAACGACTTTAGCAGGAAGTGTAGGTGTTATATTTGCTGAGGCAACATTGTCAGGGGACTGGGAATATTCTTGTGTTTGTTTTACCACAACTGAGCTTGTGGTTATAATCATCTCAGAAGATTTTACAGGGACATTTGTTTTATCTGCTGCGTACTCTACAGTTACTTCTACATTTTCCTTTGCATTTGATTCAGCAACACTGTCAACTGTTTCATCTTCTTCCTCTTTCCTTAACTCTTCTTTTACTTCTTTTACCTTTTCTACCTCTTCTTCGTCTTCTATTTTCTCCTTGAGTATAACACTTTGGACCATGGAAGGAGGTGTAGGAATTCTCTGACCCATATACTCTGATTCATTTATTGGTTCTTCTGAAACACTCATGTCCCTCTCTGAAAACCCACTTGTGCTTGATCGCTCATCAAAATTACTATCCGTAGTCAACCCATCCATTTTTTCATTTATAGTTTCATCAGGTTTTATTTCCTTCTCCATTAGAGATTCTTCACTCCCTGTTTTAGTTGGACTCTCTTGCATAACAGACTCTGGAGTTGTTAGTTTTGGTGAAGAGTCCTTGGGAGTCACTGGGCGCGAGTCTAGCTTGGTTTGCTCTGTTAGAGCTGACATTGAAATAGCCTCCTTGAGTTTTCGTTCTTCTGCCTGTGTCACAGGAATCTCCAGAGGAGCCCCTGATCGCCGGTGTAAAGGTATGGGCTCTGAATCCCCCTGACTGAAAGAAGTACTTTTGCGTAAAACTTTAGGTTTAGGAACTTCGTCCCTTGGGAAATCACTTGATGCAGCTCGAGTTAGCGGTGGTGGGCCCAGACGAGTTGATCGAGTGTAGCGATCTGAAGGTATTCCTCGTTTTTCATCTCCCATTCCTAGTGTTTCCAGCAGAGGTCCTCTCAGCCCACTCATCTTGTTGTCTACAGAACCACCACGAAGCAGTCGCTGTCTCATCAGCTCCAGTTTCAGAGCATAGTCTTCTTGACTCATCTTAGCAGTTCCTGGGCTGGTGCTCCGTCTTGGTAATTCCATGGACACAGCTTTCTTAAGAACTCTTCGTCCATCCCCATGGTTTTCTTCTCCAGTTTCTTCTTCAGGTCTGATTCGGAGCAGCAATGCACTGTCAGCTGAACCACCACGTCTTAGCTCCCCCTTCCGTCGTCCTCCTTCTGCTTTGTCAGACTCCATACTTGAACCCCTTCTAAGCGGTTTTCTAGACAACTCAGACTTTTGAGGCAATTCAGCAGGTGATTCTTCATCTGAGGAACCATTGTCATTGTCTTGTGATAACCTTTTCCGATGGTGGCCTTTGCCAGTCACTTTAACCCCTTCTTTATCCAGTTCTCTAGAGTCACACTCCATTGCCTCCTGGGACTGACTTGTACCATTTGGCTTTCCAGTTTCCTGTTCATTGGTCTGAATGTCATTCAGTGACTTCCTTGATCCAGAGAAGTCCATGTCAAGTGGCATGGGAATAAATGGTAGTTCATCAATGTCTTCATCAGAATCAGAAGATGATGATGGCAAAGGAGAACCCTCTTTAAGATTTCTTGGGACTGCGATGGAGATATGGCTTGAGGAATCATTTAGCAACTCAGGTATGGATCTCATGACCATTTTTGATTTATAGTTGATAATAGAACACTGAAAAAAACAACACAAAATGTTACATTGTAAGCACCACATTATTGCCATTTCAATACTTGTTCTAGATGCTGTATAACTGGAAGCCATCCCACACCTGCCATTTTCTGCGAGACACAAATTTCTTCAGGGCCTCTGTACTGATAGCTTTCCCTTTGCTAAGTGTCTGAAAGATAAACAGACAGTAATTTTATGAATAAGAAATTAAATTTGGGACCGTGCCTAATGTTGTGTGAACAATTCAGACAGTAATCTTACATGAAACTGTTTTTTTCCTACCTTGAACCAGGGGTGTCTGAGACATTCTTGAGTATCTGGTCTCCTAAAAGAAAACGATAGTATATAGAGTAGTTAAGTGTACTGTTATAGTGTTACATTTGAAATGAAAAGTAAAAGATGAAGAATGGATATGTAAGACAATATACTAAGGAAATACTTTAGATATTTTCTGACTTAAATGTCATGTTTTGATAACATTCTTAATTTAGTATTGATCTTATAAAAAATTGCTCCAAACTTTTAGCAGGTTAGGACACCCTAAATGTATAATCTAACATCTCTTTTCAACTTTATTTCTAGCAATCAACAATACTTTTTTCATCTTACAAAGCTATTCAACTTCACAGCCAGTGTTTTTGTTTTTGTTTTTTGTTTTTTTTTTCCACTCAAGGAATTAAGGTCCTCAGGGAATTGAGGTCCAACCAAGAATTGGACTTTAGCATCATATGAAACTCCAGTTTCATAGCTCAGGATAAAAAGTATGTGATGAGTTACGTACATGGGTTACATGGGGAATCTTGTGTAATGTTATTAAACTTATTTAGTTTGGATTGTTGGCTGTTCACCCACAATTGCTGAAATATACAAAAATAGGAAAACAAACTCTTATTAATTTGGTTTGTGTTTGAAAATTATATTGATTGATTGATTCCCATAAAAAACTAAAGCAAAAAAAGTGGTTTTGTGTTACAATTTGTAATTTCTTCTTTGTTTACACATTCTAACACAGTAGATTTACAACTGAGCTAGATTAGCTGCATTTTACAATTTCATCAAGACAAATAGTGGCTCAGTGGTGTCACTTACAGCCTGTCTGCAACCAGCAGCTTAATGATGAACCCTTTAGCTTCTCGGCAAAGGTCAGCAAACATGCTCTCCTCAAACGCAACGTTGTAGTTCCTGATGTTTAGGACAGAGCTGCGATCATTCTCCCCAGCAAATGGAGAAACTCCTGTCACACTGATAACATAAACAAACAGTTGCTTTTAATGACAACTACACAGTTTGTTGTGGACAGAAAGCTTTCACAAAACTAAGTTGAAAGAAAATCAGAAAACATTTACTAACCATAGGTATGCTATAACTCCAATAGCCCTAAGGGTGAAAATGAAATATTTTAAAACCACCAAATGAACAATGATTTGAAAAAGAAGTTTTAACTTATCGATCCCTTACCATATGTCTGTTGCTTTTGAAATAGGTGTCTGATTGACTACTTCTGGAGCAACAAATTCTGGTGTGCCATATTTGCAGTACTGAGCCTCATCAGGTGTAAGCTCCACTGCGTTGCCGAAATCACAAATTCGGATTTGATCACTATGGGGGTCTGCCATAAGGATGTTATCAGGCTGGTGAAAGAACAAAAAAAAACAAAAAAAAAACATGTTTGATAAAGTTTTTATTGAGTGAATAAAATTTGAATTTCTAATAGATAACAATGAAAAATGATCGCTGAGTGTCTACCTTAATATCCAGGTGTATGATGTTTAGATTATGGAGATAGTCCACTCCCTCCAACAGCTGTCTTATACATGAACGTACCTGTTAATCACAAAATATGTATTAGTTCATGGAACAACAGAATTAACCTATGCATTTGTAATTGAAACTCTGACTGGAATAAAAGAGCAGAGAAAATTTCATGGTAAGTCATAAAACACATGACATACATCGGACTCCAAAACAGCAGATTTCCTGGTAAATCTGTCAAGCAGCTCCTCGTGGCATCTTTAAAGTTCAGTTAAGGCTTTTGTTCTATTATGTTTAGTGCATATTACATTTTGAATTCATTCATTTTTTAAAATCATTCCTGTTTTACTGACTTTCCAAGGTTAATTAGTGTAATCTACATTGCGTAATCTTAACTGCAAACTAAGGATACATCTCTGTGATGATGATGACTGCATTCTTTTTCTCGAAGGCATCATGAAAGTAAAGGACTCTCTCATGGTCCAGCCTGGAAAGAAGGTTCATTTCTCTCAAAGCAGATGCCTTCTTCTTTGCCCGAGTGGATATAAACTTTGCAGCATACTCCATCATACTCCCCTTCTGGGTCACACGTTTCACATAGGAAAATGCACCCCTAAATAAAAACATAAAGAATAATAACTTCTATTTTAATTTAACATTTCTGGGATAATTTATGATCTGATCAAGGTCAAGGCATTAAACTAGTTCAAATGCTCAGCTTTCTTTTTGATCTTACAAATAAGTTACAGTACCTTCCAATTTCCTTGTGGATGTCATAGTAGTCAGTCAGTCTGCGCATTTTTCTGAGAAGAGTTTCTTCATCATCCATTGGACCCTCTTTACTTTTAGCTTTAACAATGGGCAAGTGTTAGTAAGCTCAGATAATTTAAAATACATTTTAAATGAATGCTTCTTTTTGCTTGTAGTCTAGACAGTCAAGAGATATTTATAGCTAAGCTCTTACCTTCATGAACAGTGAGTTCAGCTTTACAGGACACAGAACCTGCCAGATTTCGAGCAGTACATGTGTACACCCCAGAATCCTCTGGATGGGCATTTAGGACCACCAAGGAACATTCGTTATCATCATAGACAAATGTGAAGTGACTGCTCTCCGACAGCAGAATATCACTCTGAGAAGAAATGTGCAAATTTCAACAACTTTTCACAAAAAAGTCACATTTTAGTAATAAAATGGTGTATTGTACTAAAAAGAAAAAAATAATCAAGGAAGCTGTATAGTAACATATCTGGAAGTGGTAAAAGTATATGTGTAAAAGTATAAAAAGTGTGTCTCTGGAACATTGCTGAGTATGCTCATGCGGGCTGACATTCATTTAAAAAATGGGTGTTCTGATTGTTTTTTTTCCGACAATTTCCTTATTTTAGCATTCATTGGTTTATTGAATGATCATGAACCACTCTCAACCAGATGTTTCCAAAAAGGCTGAAATCATGATACTACCACCACCATGTTCCTGATACCATCAAGATCTGTACTCTGAAAATTAGAGCAGGGTAAAAAAACAAATACACTGCATCTCATACTCTTTCCACACTCTTACGCAAGTGATACATATTGAGTATTCAGATCAATAAAGAGTAGTTCTAGACCCAACCAAATCATAAGTTTGATCGGTGACAGACTTTTATTTTAAATAATTTTGCCTATTTACACCACCACAATGGATTTGTAACACAACAGTGAAGATGTGATCAAAGTGTGGATGTGAGACATTAATTTAAGAACTTAAACAAAAATATGTCTTGAACTATTTGTGAATTACAATAATTTAAAGCAAAGTACTTCAATTTTCAGGAGCTTCAAAGTATTTGGAGAAAATTACATGATTGTAAATATAACAATAATTTTATTATTTTCTAGTCACTGACCGCCTGAAGTCTGGATGTCATCAAATTATAGTTTCCTCCCTGAGGATGCTTTGCCAAGACCTTCACTGCAATCGCCTTGTTTAGATTACGTCTTCTGCAGAGTCTTTCTGCAGAAGACCACTTTTTCCATGTTTGTAGACATTTTCCTACTTCAACACATCTAATTCAATTAAATGGATCATCATCAGTTTGTCATCAATGTCATCACAAGTCCCTTATCATTTGCATAAGCTGTCTTGGAAAAAGGTAAACTTCTTAAATATGAAGGGCAGTGGTCCTTCTCAAAGACTGAGAAGCCCTCTGTATTTACACATATTACAGTATCTCTTAATTGCAGACATTGACAGTGATACAACTACCTCCAGAATAGTCTTGGTTGCTTGATTGTATTGATATTATGAATGTTTTTTTCTTCACTAAGGAATTCTGCAATCATCCACTTTAGTTGTCTTCTTTTGATGTTCTTGAGCTCACCAGTTCTTTCTTTCTTCATAAAGAATCTGTCAAACAGTTGATCTGCCCAATCTAAGGTTTCTGTTATTTTTCAGCCCAATGATGGCCTGCTTCACTTGCACTGAGATTTCCTTGAACTTCATATTGCTAGATTCAGTCAAACAACTGCAGAATACTACCTCAACAGCTGATATCAGCATATTTCAAATCCATTGTGGTAGTGCTACAAAGGCAAAATCATAAGAACTCTGTCTTTGTTCAAATCTTTTTGGACCGAAATGCAAATGGTAAAGTGTAACATTTTTGATTAACAAATCTATTGGGTAGGATAATTTTATAAATCTACAGCTAAATGGGATACCAACTTTGAACCAGAGGATGTCAGGAATGGGTTTGCCCTCCACCACCACAGCAAAGCGAGGGGTTTCCCCTGCACAAACATCCAAGTCTTCCATAATAGTCTCAAATGTTGGTGGAGCTGTGGTCAGAGATGCAAAGGCACATGACATTTAGTGGACTGGATGGAACAGAGAACTCAATAGCCACAGTGAGCTATATTCCTCCCACCTGCCATCTCCACATTGAAGGTACAACTGTCGCTTCCACATTCATTGGAGGCAACAAATGTCAGCTCTCCCACATCAGTACTTCTGACTTTCAGAAGTTTCAGTGTGTGCTGGTCATCATCTGGCATTATCATCTCATACAGTCCTGGTTTGCTGCTCAGAGTCACTCCTTTCCTGAGGACAAACGTATTTTACACTCAAATCAACAGGCTTGCAGCTTTGGAGGGCAGAAGTTAGAAAGTGTTCCTGCATGACACTTTCAAAGAGTGAGTCAGAATATTTTAAAATAGTTTTTCACTGCTCTGGAATCTCTGATAATCACTTGGGATAAAACAACTGCCTTTAGCATTGTCATACTGTATTTATAGCTGGCTGTCATACACTGACTATCCTGTAAAACAGCTGGTATGAAAGGTGTTTTATTTCCGATCAGATTTCTAAACTAATTAACTGCCATGTGATGACAACATGGATGTTGAATCTAAAAATAAAACTGCATTGTCACCCTAGATCTGTTTTCTTCAGTGAAATAAAGGCTTTTAAAAATTATAATATACCAGTATGTTTTGGAAAACATTAATACCAATTAAATAATTATTCTTTAAAAATATCAAAAGGTGCATTGTACACCAGGATTATATAAGATTATTAAAGAATAAAGATAAAACAGCATTTTCTGAAACTTGGTACCTCTTCCAGATAACTGCAGCGTTGACATGATTGAGTGTGATGGAGATCATCACTGACTGGTTTTCAATCACATACACTATTTCTGGTTTATCAGTAATCACAGGTGCCTCTTGTAGGTAGGGACCTTGAGAAGAAAAAAAAGTAAGTCAAATAATCCTTATTAACACTAGAAGTCCCTGTGAGTTCTAAAGGTAGAATTGCCAAATGGCTCGTCTGTGGGACTTCTAGTGTTAAACCTGAAAATTCACACTGGTGGATATTAAGATGCCTTAAAAACTAAAATCTACCTCGGTCCAGGAGCTGCACAGGGTCGGTGGCAAGTGAGGGCTTGCTAAAGGCCTTGGAGGTGATGGTCAAGACCCTGAAAGCATAGCGCACACCTTTGGAGAGGGTTGTGATAGTGTAGGTGGTCTCTTTTAGGCCAGAGGCTATGATGATCCACTGGATGGAGCCCAGGGCTTGCTGTTGGATGGCGTACATCAGGGAGCTGGGATCTTGAAGAAAATTAGTTTTGATCCAATGTGTATCAAAACAACAGTAAAAATATCTCAGTGATATAACTAATGTAACAAATACTAAAAATTTGTTACATTAAACATTTGTTACATTCTCCATCCACTCCATTCTGCCTGCACTATTCGTCTGTTCTGTCCTAGTGTGACTGACTTTCATTCATCTTCTCTCTAGTGCCTAGCTCTACCTCTCCAGGTCTTTTCCACATTCTCCCTATTCTCAGTACAGATCACAATATCATCTGCAAACATCATAATCCATGAACACTAATGTCTGACCGCATCTGTCAACCTACTGGTCACCATGGCAAACAAGGGCTCAGGGCCAGTCATTGACGCAGGACCATTTCCACCTGAAACCCCTGCGTTACTCCTACTGCACACCTCACTGCTGTCATGCTGCCCTCATATATGTCTTTTACATTAAAAGGACTGTTTAGAATACGGAATAATAAATATTTTCATATCCAGTTCCTACTGTAAAAGAATACAGATTTTTATAGACAAAGAATCTTCTCAACATTTTAAAATATTTTTGCCATTTAGTCTTTTGTCAGATTTGATTTTGGCACTTGTAATGCCAAAAACACAGTCTGGCATTACAGCTGAAGGCTAAAGTATAGGGTTTGTTATTGTGATTTCAGAAATAATTTCAGAATTAGCTGCATTGCTGTTTCTCCAGTTACAAGTCATCTTCCACAGCTGCAGTCTTTTAATAATCGAATGGTATTTATTTCATACTTTTTTCATTGCTAAAAATGATTACAACAAAAATTCCCCTTAGGAAGTTCAGTCAGTTTTGTTGTCAAATTTGCAGAAAAGGAAGGAGCATGCTTCAAGCATGAGATTGATACAAAAGGAGCTTTTGTGTTAAATGTATCAAGTAATGTTAAACCTTTAGAAGTATTTTCATACATTGTTTTCCATGTTTGTTGCTTTTACATACCAATGGAAGGGTCCAACCTTCTTGGTTTTTTCCAGGTCAAAGTTATAGCTTTACCAGTGATGGACTCAATCACTGGAGTGCCATCGGGAGGGTCAGGAAGTATGTCTAAAAATGACAACACTGGATGTAGTGGTCCAAAAGTATCTCAGACATTACATTGCTCAAGACAATGTCAGAGAATGTGTAAATCTGGTATGATAATGACTTTTCATCAAATTTAAGTACCAAAATCTCATATTTCTCAAAGTGCTTGTGGAAAGGAAAATAGAGAAAAACACCTGTAACGTAGAGATGAGAATAGCAGGTGGCTTTTCCCACTTTGTTAGAGATCACACTCTTGTAGACACCACCGTGAGCATGGCACACAGAGCGGATGACCAGACTGTGGACATCATGAACTGCAGAAAGAAGACAAAAATGGAGGAAGGTAACATTTTTTCCTTTAAAAAATGGCATAGAAAAACTAAAACTCTCTCCACAGAGGACAAATCCTATAAATATAGTTCATTCCACGCTGTTAAAATTCAAATTTGGAGATTTCATATGAATCCAGGTAAGGGGGGAATGACGTGATTGAAATTAAATATATGATTAGATCATTGAAAAATAGACACCCATTAAAATAACATGACAGATAAGGATAAGCCTAAAAGAGCTCAGTGATACTCAGACTTGAGTATAACAACTAGGTATACACTCCACAGATATGGTCTTCATAAAAAAAAGTGATAATGGCATCTAGAAGATACAAAAATGCATCTCTCAACTTAAATTAAGGCTTGTGCGCTCCCCAAACATGCACATTTTCCTACTCTTATCATATTAAATTAAAACAGATCTTTTGGCCATCAAGGAAATAGCAGTGTTTGGTAGTAGCCAATTATCCCAAAAAACCCAGTCACCAAAGTGAATCATGATGCTTTGGGGTCATTTGTCATATATATTTTTATGGGTTCCACACAGTATTTTCTCTATAACAGTGAATACACACACACACACACACACGCACACACACACAGAGAGAGACAGACAAACACAAAGCATTTTAACTCTCAGTTCTCACATTCATGTTTTGTTTTGTTGTCCTCATTTAATTGCACCTTCATAACAATGACTATTTTTTGTCAGTCCATTATGGCAAATTTCTAAAACATATCCATTAAAATCACAGAATAGAATTTAAAATGGGACTCCATGCTTTTAGAAAGCCACTGTTGTTTTTCAAATGTTAAAAGCATTTTATGTTGAAATATTTGCGAGTACCTGACTGAAGATGTAACAAAAAAAAATCAATCAATGCTTGTTTTCATTATCTGCATAAACGTGCTTCTGGTACAAAGCTTTGCTTTAATTTTAGGACATTCTGACTTACATTGGGTCATCTTTCTGTCCTCTGTGCTTTCAATCCTTTTCCCATTATGGAACCAGGCAATGGTTGGATATGGCAAACCAGCCACTTTGCATTTGAGTACAGCTTCCTTTCCCTCAACCACGTCCAGGTCATACAGGGGCTTGATGAAATCAGGCATAGTGAAGCGCTCCACCTCATTCTCTGGCACCTCTGGCTCTTCTGGGATGGATGGCATTTTCTCCAGTTTAGCCCTAAAATGAGGGAGAGACAAAAGAAGTTTAATAAGTATTGTCAGTCTGGGTGGATTTTGTAATCAAAGGCACAGAAAATCCCAAGATAGTGACGTGAGTGAACACTGACAAAGCACTACCATCTTACATCTGAGAAGAAATGGCTGGGCGCGGTTCTTGTATGTAAAGTTCAGCAGAGTTCTCCGCCTCGCCATGACTGTTACGGGCTGTGATAGTGTACAAACCCTCATCCTGGCTAGTTACATGAGAAATGATCAAAGAATGACGGCCGCTCTCCTGAAGAATACGAACGTCTTCACTTTCTACCAGTGGCTGGTCTGAAAAGACAAAGTGTCAAATAATCGTGATATAAATCAAAAACTCAAAAGCAGAGAGGATTGGAAAAGTGTTCTAATACACCTGGGTGAGTAACAAAAATTTTACTAATTAATATAATGTAAGTAAAAATGGTGATATGAAGTATGGTCCTACCAAAGTGACACCAGATGACTTTAGGAGGTGGTGTCCCACTGACTTTGCAGTCAAACCGAGCATTGCGCCCCTCAATCACTTCTAAAACATCCAACTTACGAGTAAACAGAGGGGCCATGGAGGGAATAACTTTGAGTTTACCACATGATGTCACTTCCTCTGAAAGTAAACATGATATTCATGATAAATGAAAGAGCAGATAGAAAGGTTACTAAATAGAATTGTTTTTATTTAAAACCACATATATCGTATTAAATATATTCCTGTTATCTACCTTTAGCTGTGCTGAGTTTGCACATGTATGTACCGCTGTCATCCTCATGTACAGAATTGAGCAGCAGCCTACACTTCCTTCCATCAAAGTGCATCTTACAGTTAAGCAACGCCGGCTGGATCAGTTTCCCATCTGCAAGCCAGTCCACATCAGTGTCCTTTGGGCCGATTATGTGACACTCAAACAGAACCGTCTCTCCAGCCTTGGCTGTGATGTCTTTCACCGGTCGGATTATAGCTAGGCCTGGCTCAATGGGTGGAGCTGGGTATAAATAAAGGGCATTTTATGAAGAGTGCTGTTAAGTGATACCCACACACTTGTGTTGTGAAATACTTATGGCAACAATGAATGCTTTTATTTACTTGGAGTTACGGAAAAGTGGTGTCAAGGGTTTTGTCTCAGTGTAGAATGTTGTTACAGACTTGCTAAAAATGTAAGAGCAGCAATTTTGGAAACATGTTATCCTCTATGACAAAGTGCCTGTACATGAGTTTCTAAATATAAACAACTGAGTTACACAGTTAATGAGAAAAGAAAGTACATTCTTGTTCCATTTTCTGACAAAGGTTCAGGAGAAAAAAAGAGGAATACACACACACACACACACAGCCACACACACACACACACACACACACACACACACACACACACACACACACACACACA
>JAOWBL010000014.1:1057953-1124391 GCA_028564865.1 Zenarchopterus dispar
TAGATAGATAGATAGATAGATAGATAGATAGATAGATAGATAGATAGATAGATAGATAGATAGATAGATAGATATAAAATTGTTGAGTGCAATATTTTGAAGTACTTTTGTCAGAAAATAATGTTAAATGTAAAGGTTAAACATACTCAAATCTGGCCATAATCTAAAATTAAAAATTACTTGACTTTGTTCTGTACAGTCTCACCAGAAATGTGGGGGGTTGTCTGAATCTTGTGTCAATAGTTCCCCTTGGTTCTGGGACTCCAAAATCCATGGCTTCCTCCAAAGGGCTGAGATACTCTTCATCAGATGTAATCGGGCTGCTGATATCCATTGGCACACCCAGGATTCCCTTTGGTTCTTGCACAGAGTCTGTAAAATAAAAAGGGTATAATAATTAGTTAATGATTATAATTAGCCTAATTTACACCTTAAATGTTGCATGTGTGGAACCTTCTTTCTTTTTGTGCACATCTCAGTAAGAATGACAAGTTCAAAAAGCTTACACACTAAAATAAACTACAATGTATCACCCCTCCCCCATCCCCACTCTTTCTTTAAATTAGGGTCTGAAGTACAAAATGTGAAATCTAAACAATAGTCACAGTGAGTGAAGCCAGTGAGAGTCGGCAGGCAATTTATAGGTTCAGTTTCACCTCTTAGTTGCTATGGTAACTATAAGTGAGGTTATTCAGCTGGAATATATGGCACACACATCTTGCTCAGGGAGATAACAATAAAGGAGTGGGAGAGAAATACAATGTCAGTGTGGGAACAGACCACACAATGGTTTTTCAAGTCAGTACCAAAAGCTGAAAGTAATTATGCAATGTGCTGTACACTAACCTCTTTTTGAATCTGTAGATTATTTTCAAGTGTGTGTGTGTGTGTGTGTGTGTGTGTGTGTGTGTGTGTGTGTGTGTGTGTGTGTGTGTGTGAAAAGATTTGTCCTTTGTTTTTTTTCTTATAGTTCTTCTCAACACACAGTGACATTTTTCTATCCAGTGGAGACTGCAGGTAACCAAATCAGAGGGTGTGAGAGGAGATTTCACTCAGGTATGAGGAGGACAAAAGTGGCTTAGACACCACTCATTTTTTAAAATGATAATAGCAGGAAGACCAAAACATACTTCTCTAAATTAGTAGATTTCAACATGATTCTCATGTGAGCTCGAAACTTTAGGGGAAACCTCATATTTTGATGAACAAGCAGCTCTTAGAAGAGATCTACTTCTGAGAAGATCCCAATGAGACCTGAGGTCAAGCTGCAACAAAATTGCTCAGGTGAACTTGGGCACTTCTACTTTTAGTTGGACTCAGGGGTCAGTGTCAAAACTAAATGTTAATTGGTAAAATCTACTAACCAATCAATCAATCAATCAATCAATCAATCAATCAATCAATCAATCAATCAATCAATCAATCAAACAATCAATCAATCAATCAATCAATCAAACTTTATAGTTATGACTGTAGTATACACTGCAAAAATTGACCAAATATATCTAAAGTAAAACTTACCTGCTTTAACTATAATAGTGGCACTGCTGTTGGCTTTGCCCACCTGATTCACAGCAGTTACACAGTATTTCCCACCATCATTTATTTTTGCGGATTTGATGAGCAGACTATGTCGTTCACCCTCCACTTTGACTGTGTAATTTATGATGCCTGTGATGTCAACGTTGTCTTTAGTCCAGGTAACTTAAAAAAAAGAAAAAATAGACAAATGGTTTTAAAACAAAACAAAAAACACAACTTTAAAATCCTAAAACAGTGAAATCAGCCAATAAGTTATACAAGTGGGAAATTCAAATTTACTAGATGGTGTGCAGTTAAAAGTGAATAATTTTACCCTCAGGAATAGGTGTTCCAGAAATGATAGTTTTTAGTAGCACATCTGCACCAGCAGATGCTACAGTGTCATGAAGGGGAAACTCAAATAATGGAGCTTCCATTGGGTCTTCTCCAGCAGATACATAAGAATCATCTGAAGAATCTACACATTTTAACATAAGAAAAGTGTTTACTTAAACATAAAATAAGACTGACTAGAAATTCACACAACTGCAAAAAGCTTTATAAAAAAAAGCTCTACAAACCTAACTCTGGAGACAAGGGTCGAGACCGACGATTCTTTCCTTTAGTCTTCAGCTGGTGTCCCTCTTTGGTAATAGAACTCCTCTGCTGGGTCTCATTTGTCTTCACTGGGGCATCCTCTTCCATTTTTTCATCTTCTACAATAATTGCAGGCACCTGTATCTTTGAGGTCATTCTGGATGGCTCCAATTCTGTTATGTCCTTTGTTGGAGTAACCCTTGGTGGTTTGGGGGGGGGCTGAGGAAGAGGATCTTGCAAGACAACAGGCCTTTTCTGTACCAGAGGACTTTCTGGTCTGTTCTCAATTTTTCTTAATGCAACTTCTATTGGTGTCTTTCTCCCTGAATTGTTTTCCTTCTGTGCTGTTAGTGCAAGAGATTCTTGGATATGTGGGGAATCTTGCATTCGAGTTACCCTTTGTACAAGTGGACTTGGTGGCCTTCGCTCAACTTTGCGTAACGTTATCTCCGCAACATTTCTGCTTGGTGACTCTTCCCTTTGTTGATGGTAAAGTGCTGGTGATGACGACCTCTGAATAATTTCTGTAACTGGACTGACTCTATTTAATTCTCTCAGTGACCGTTGTCCTGGTAGGTCAGATAACTGCATTGACTGTGGGGGACCTGGAGCCTCGCTAAATCTACCAACCGTTACGATTGTTGTTCCAGCATTTGCTGTCTTAAGGGGCTTTTCTTGTGGCATTTGCTGTTGTTGCTGCATTGGTTGCTGACTTAGTTCCTTTTCTTTCTTTTCCTTTGCCCACTGCACTCGTTCCCTTTCTTGAAGCTTTTGTAGGACTTGTGGAGGAATAGGCTCAATTTTCCTGAAAGGCTGGCGCTGCTTACCCTTTAGGGTGAGCTGCTCAGTTGAAAAGGATTTTTTCATATGGGGTTTCCCAACAAGCTTTTTGATGCGCTGAAGCTCTTCTGTAAACTTGTTTTCAATGTCTTGAACCTTTTGGGAGTAACGCGGTTTTTCCTCCAAAGAAGCTGCTCTCTGTCTAAACATAGATCTCCGCTCAGCGGCATCTTCTTTCAGAGCCTCCCTAAGATCTTCCCTTGAACTTTCCCTTGAGATACCTAACCGGCTTCCACCATCATCTGAATCTACAGAGCCAGCACGATTGAACCCTGCCCAGGATCTTCCTGAGGTGGAACCTTCTGGGATATCAAGACTTCGTCTCCGCTCTTCTAAGCCACGGACCTTCTCAAAAACTTTTGAGCTTGCCCTTGTAAGCTTAGGAGAAGGTCTGAGGGTGAATTCCTTGCGGGAGTACTCACTCAGTGGTGTCTGTGGTCGGGAGTCTTGAGTGCTACCTTGAGCTTTTGACTGCTTAACTTTCTCTTCAAACTCTCCAGGCACTGTGTCTTGGTATTCAGTCGGCACAGCAACTTTCTTACGTGAGCTGATAGGAGTAGTTGAACCAGACCGACTTGGCATTGGAGAGGTGGAACCACGTTTGCCCAGCTTTGGGGATGGTGGTGGGAGAACTTGGGGGGGAAATTCTCTTGAAAAGTCCTCTGGCTGGTGCCTGCGCAAATTCAAAAGAAATTCAGTTGGAATAGCTGATCAGTTACAGATTCAAAATCTGTTAAAAACTTTGTCAAATTTGGGCCTAACACTTCATTCAACACATTAAAGACGTTTTGCAAGTGCAAAGATGTGTTTCTTGCTTACCTGTTAGAGTGATCCTCATCTCCATGTGCTCTGCTGTTACCCTCATCACATTTTTCCATCACTATTTCTCATGGAAAAGAAGAAATTCAAACAATCAAGTTGTAAATGTAAAGATTTGGTATTGTATCCAACTCAGTGAACAATGTATTTTTGTAAAATAATAAAAAATATAAAGCTGTACTGATCAGTATTTACATGAACACTGGATCAAAGGACAAATTGTAAAGTGTCTGTTCGCAGTAACTTTGAATGCTCTCTCATCTGTGTTGAAACTGAATAAACCCTGTTTTCAACCTCAAGTTGCATGCAAACAATTAAAAGACAAATGTAGAAGATTCAATCACAACAACCACAAACCCTCACTTTCAAGGTCAGCACTGTGGTTTGAGTGTGAGTGTTAAATGTTGTCTAAAACTAGGTTATACATAGTCTAAATAAAGAGCCTGTTCTATAGAGCTACAGCATAGAGGCCATGTTAAACTAATTACACCTGCTCTATATGTAACAGTTTGTCCACAAGAGCACTACATTGATACTTTATGTACTTGAACCAACCTGAAATAGCTATTCACCTTGTTATCAGATGATGCATGTACTAAAATTAAGCATCTGACATACTTACACTAGTTCATGTGGTACATTAAAGACTTTAAGTTTAAGTGGTCTATATTAAGTGTGAGATATTCAGGGATCTATGAGTCCTACAGCACAGCTGTAACGGTCAAATAAAGTCTAGAGCTTAGTAAGTTGGTATGTTATAGTTATTGCCGTCATCATAACATAGGATGATAGTTCATATTTTTTCCCTATGTTGAAAGAAGCCAAAACCAAAGCATAAATCAATCAATGTAGCTTAAAATGTAATTGAGCCACTTTTTTTTTCTTTTGCTCATTAGTATATTGATGAAGTAGTAATAATCTGCTGTGCCAATGACTGAGATGCAAACCTAAAATAAAAGTAAACGATAACCCTAAGTGGATTTTCCAAAAAAAAAAAAGAAGAAAAAGAAAAAAACTTGGAAACTTGATGATTACTTGTATGAACATCCTGGTCCTCAACATTCCCACTGTCTTCTTTGGTCTCAAACTGATCTCCACCTTCATCTTCTGTTGTTTCAGAATCTGGGAAAAAAAAAAAAGTGTACTCTTAAGAAAAATATGCAACCTGAAAGTGGGAAAGAATTTTTTTTTAAAAGGGAAAAAAACAACAGTTAGGGAATAAATTAAATAACATCAGAAACACATTGTACCCTCTTCGATGTTTTTTTAACTGATGAAAAGTAATGTTTTCATAGTAATGTCATGAGTCACAGATGTACAAATGGTTACTTAGTAACATGCTGACTGTTTTGTCCTCAGTTGTATTAATGCAGACAACAACACACTTTTCAAGTGAAAAAAGCAACATTTTTACCTTATGTTGTGAATTTCAGAAACATAAAAATTGTTATCTGTCACCCAGTGATAAGTGGTCATATGACGCATTGGTAGTCAGTAAATTTAGACAGGTAGGTGATGAGAAAATAATCCCCAGTTTATGAAAAAAGGAGTCTTCAATGCCAGCCTAACCTGCATATCCAAGTTTTTATCAACATGCTTTAAGTTAAGACTGGGTCTTTTTTTTTTGCCTTTGGTTGAATTTGTGATTCAGTTACCACACATTTGACCAACCTAAATGAATATAAATGGCTCTGGCAGAATTGGTGTTGGATTTTTGTCCTTCATACCTGTCTCATTGTATGCTAATTAAGTTAAAAGATGTAGATATAAGAAAAATAACAACTTCTGAGGGAGTATGTCAAAGAAAATTGGTATTTCAGCTCTCAGTTTTATCTTGAGACTCTTCAAGCTGTACAAACTGAGAGAAAATTCAGTCAAGGCAGGACTGAAAATAGAAAGTGCTGGCTACTGAGTCACTGGCATCTAAGCAGTTCCTATGAAGTGTTTGCTTCACAGTGGGTGGAATCGCTCATAAAACACTGCTGTTTGCTTGAAGCAGAAGAACACAATAGAATAATGTTGATGACATTAAACATAGCTAATGAACAGAGCAATTATTTTACTGCAATAAAAAAACACTTTCCTGCATAACAGAAGCATTGTTTCCTTCATTTTTAATTTATTTTTTCTATTTCAGAGACAAGCTGGGACACAAATAGCCTCATTTTCAAACAATGGTTTACTGTGCATGATTCATGTGTGGAAAGCTCATGATCCAACTCAGTAATACCAAATCTCTACATCCAGTTAGCCTGGACAGCATTTAATTTCTGGCACTTGTGATTTTTTTTTTCAATGCACTCATGATTTCAAAGACCACCAACCACCACCCCTGTCCCCCCAAAAAATAAATAAATGCAACTAATAAAACTTAAAACACACAGTAATACAATAGGACATGTAAATACTTTTCTAAATTATAGAAACATTTGGAGCAGTTACTTTCCTCTTACTCTGGTGTTGCTTGTAAAGCTTATTTCCATAAGCAAAATGTTTAAAAGATAAACTTAACATCTTCAGTGGAGCTAAAGGAAATGATACAATCTTTACTACTGATTGGACAGGCTTGAACTGTCAACCAACCAGTTTGAGGTATAAAGACGGGGGTCAAAATTCATAGTTGTAATATCAGAGTCACACACAGTGTGGGAACTTCTGGTGTTGAGTTTCACACAAACATGTCTTACTATCTTTAAGTCTGTGACCAGCTTCACAAAAGCACTTCTATTTACTCACTGTTTGGGTAACTTCACACATTTTCCCTTACAAGTCAAGTTTCCTCTACTCACAAGTTCTTTTCTACACAATCACAAACTTCAGTAGGCAGATTTATTTCACACCAGCAGAGCTTGATTTACAACTGCAAACTTGAACTTGAATTTACGTGGACTTCAACTGAAGCGCATAGTTTATGACCAAGTATAGCAGCTTGAAAAAGTAACTAAAAAAAACAATTCCCTTAAAAAGGATGTGTGGTGTCAGTTAAAATGGCCTTTTAAATTCTAAAATGAACCATGTATGTGATTGAAATCTCTTGTGAAACCATTAGAATTATTTACCTACGACCTGCATGATTTAACTTGATGTTGATGTGGTTCTAGCCCACTTCTGGTGTTTTACTTTGAAAATTGTCCGATCCTCTTGCCTTCCTGCATTTTTAGTTGGGACTTTTGTTGGGATCATTCTCATTTAAGAGGATGTGGTTGCTATTCACAGCGGTTACATAGCCAGATTGTGGCATTTCTGCACCTGGTCGGACCCAGGGATAAGGCAAAGAAGAAATATGACAACAACAAAAAAATCCTCCCCTATCTATCCCTTTATTTCGCACTCAACATCATTTTATCTAGTCTAACAAATTTCCCAGACCTTACTAAATTAAAACCTCCCCTATAAGATTATGCTGCCTCACCATGCTTTTACAATTCCCTGTGGGATTCATTTTTGAAGAAAATTTTTAATGTACTATAGGAAGTGTTTTTCTTGGTGGACAAAAAGTTATGTTTTAATCTGATTTGATCTCAAGAAATTTGTCCCATCTGTGTAGGCATCAGTCGCAAAAATGTTTCAGTTCACTTTGATTTTTAAAGGAAGACAACGTGTTAAAGACATCAACTATGAGGCAATGCTTTAAACTGAGCAATGATGAGAAAAATTGGAGCCTACCAACAACAGTGGCTCAACAACCATAAAAAACTGTAATCAATCTTTAATTCAAAACCTTTAAGTAGAGGACTTTGAATGTAGTTGTGACTGGCTAGCTGCTGGCACACTAACTAATCTGGCAGTTGCCATTTAAACTTTTACAACATGAACACTATGTAACGCCATATGTGACATAGACTTGACCTGTGTTGGTTTAATTTGAAAATGTACATGGTAACAGCTACTGCCAACAAC
This sequence comes from Zenarchopterus dispar, assembly GCA_028564865.1. Lineage (NCBI taxonomy): Eukaryota > Metazoa > Chordata > Actinopteri > Beloniformes > Zenarchopteridae > Zenarchopterus > Zenarchopterus dispar. Next base: position 1,065,631 of record JAOWBL010000014.1, read on the forward strand.
CTGCTGCTTTTGCAGCAGTTTTCAGTCCATGTTCTGCTGGACAAGAGCCATGTGCTGTGTTTTTAAATTTGCTGTATTCAGCACAAGTCCATTCATTTTTACAAAAAATATTTTCTTGATATATGACATGGAGAGAGTACATATACATATCACTTTTACTTCACACATTTAGGCCATTTCATTGCATGAATTCCCCAAACATTGTAATTACAGCTAGAGAGACACAAAATAGGGCAGAACAGCATATGTAGGGTGTATTTTTACATCAGTAAAGAAGCCAATAGGTATGTTAACATTGCTGTAATTTTCTCTGAAATTACCTCAAAGTTTCAGACATGCTTTAAGCTTTTTTGAGTTTATTTAGAATTTTTAGGCAACTTTCTCATGACAAAACAAGTGTATTGCAAAGTAATATGTCATATTTAAATAAAGTGCAGTGAATAACTTCATCAGTTTTCTTTAAGCACTGTGACAACGCCTGAACTGTCTTTAACAATGTTTTATGTCTAGTTGTCTACAATGTTTTTGTCAACTGAAAGGTTTTAAATGGTTTAACAGCTGAAGAATGAAAATACAAATATGAAGATTGAAACAAAAATAGCACTTGCCTGATTTTTTTCTTTGGTCAGATTTTTTTTCATGGCCACTGTTGGTATGTCCTCGACATGTATTTTTTGTCTTGGCTTACATTCAGCAGCAGGGTATTCCCCAAGATACGCTGGGGGTTCCGAGCCATTACTACACGCCTGAATAAGGTCATTTTCTACAAACGCATCAGCAATTTGCGTCCATAAGAATCAGTTTCTTACAAACTGTAGCTTTGCTTGCACAAAATATAAAATCTTCTCACTAAAATGCAAAGAGAAAAGGAAAGAAGGCACTTTTTCCCATTATGTAACAAGTTAGAGTCTAAGCAATCCCTCTGACAGAACGTCTTTCTCTGATAGCATTGAGCATAGACCTCCATCCGCAGGTGGAAATGTCTGTTGAAAGCATATTATCCACTCTGAGGGAGCCTCTCTGTCCACACAATGGCCAACGACAGTGTAAGCATCTTCCCCCACTGTGTTCCACCCCACAGGCAGTGCACACCGAGAGGTATATATATAAAAAAACACTGTGGGAGTGATCCAGCCCTCTTGAGATCAGTCTTTTACAGCATTGGCTGGCATTTTTCATCTTTCCCTTCCTCCCCATGCGCCCGTGTCTTATTCTTCAACTGGTGAAACGAGCAGATGTGGTCTTGTCGGCTGAGAGGGGGAGAATCGCTGCAAAAGGGACCTCCTCACTCCTCTGCATTGGTAGAACAGTGTTCACAACTAATGTGTTACTGGCTGCTTTCACAGACTCTGCTCTCTGCTATAGTCATAAAATATTCTGTGGCTGTTTTATCATTGCACTTACAGCCACTACTCGTGTTTGCTCTGTTTAGTCTTACAATACTATCTAAAGTCCTACACTTTGAATAGCTCAGTATCTAAATTTTCTTTCTACCTCATGGAAAAAAAATCCTTACACAATATAAAATAAACACAGGATGTTGTGGAAGTTCACGACTTTAAAAAAAAAACTGAAAAAAGCTTTATAGCACGCTTTGAGTGTTTTCTAATAAATGAACCACTAACATGGTTCAGATTAACATGTGCAGTTTAAAATCAACCTATAGTCTGGAGATTGCAATTTGGTCTCCTTGGCAACTGAATACTAATTATTATGTACCTGCTTTTTTTTTTTTTCCAGTACCATGATGGCATGATGTTTCTGTGCTTGGAGAACACAGAAAGAAAAGGTGTGAGGACCTCTTGGATTTAAATGGTTTTCTTAAAGCACGAAGTCTAGATCTGACTGGGTCACTAAAAAAGGATGGATTTTCTTTCTTCTGAAATGAATCTGTGGTGGATTTACTTCAATGTTTAGAGCCATTATCCTTCTGAATCATCCAGCCACTGACATTTTGGTGGTGGTCCAAGTCCTGAAACAACAAAATAGATCCTCATGTTCCCTCCACAATACTTCCCCACTACAATGATGTTTAGAAGTTGTTTAAGAGTGCCTTTCTTGCACCACAAAAAAACAATTCAACTTTTACTTTGCGAGTCCATGAAACAATTTCCCAGCAGACTGTCTTTGGTGAACATGAAGCATGCAACAATGTTTTCTGTTTCTGGAAAGTAGCAGTGTCCACCATGTTATTCTGCCATTGCTAGCCTGCCTGTTCAAGGTCTTACATATGACAGACTCATAAACAGAGATGTTTGTCAGTTCCAGTGATGTCTTTGAGCCTTTAGCTCTTGCTCGTGGGTAATTTTTTACCTTATAAAGGATTCTGCTTTGTGCATTTAGGTTCATCTTGGCTGGCCACCAACTTCTAGGAAGAGTGAGGTATTAACCCTTCCTAGCCTTATGCAAATCAGCTCTTCTTCATCATGTGTGGGGAGGGTACTAGCAGTGTTGGACAGCATGTGGCTCACTTAACACAGTACTACCTAAACCACTTGCCTGTAAGAGCAAAGTCTGATTTAAAGCTAAAATTATTATCAAACACCAGACAATCTACCGACAAATCTGCTGTACAATTGTCAGTGTATATGAGTAGGAGGACTGGCGACCTGTCCAGGGTGTACCCCTGCCTATCACCTGCAATGGGTTGGGATTGGCTCCAGCAGATCCCCGTGACCCAGACATGGATTCAGAGGGCACAGAAAATGGATGGATAGATAGGAGTAGGAGGAGCTTAACTGGCAGGCGTATAAAATGAGGTTGGAAAGAAACCCTAAGGATTATTGTCGAACACGGCTACAGCTACAAATTACAATAATGCCACAAGCTACTTTTTGACAGATCTTCAGTGACAGAAGTTTGCACTGCACTAGCATCATATGATACATCACTAAATTAATGAGTATCTGAAGTACGACCGTTTCCTGAATATAAATTTGAAACACCATCATCTGAACATTTTTTACCGGGGTAATTACACTATGGGTTCACAAACTTTGTCCTCCAACTCTGTGAATGATTGATGGTCATGTTCAATAAAGACATCGAATTACATTTGTTGGTTATCAGCTTAAACACATTGAGTTTGTCTGTTATTGTGACTGAAATGAAGGTAACATTTTATGGCAAACCATTTTAGAAAACCTTTAAACTCCAAACAATTCAAATACTTTTTTTGACCATTATGTATTAGACTGTGCTCAACCATTTTAAGTTGATATCAGAAGAAAGTGTGCATTGTGCCCACTCAAGTCGAACTTGTTGGTGCCTCATTTTTGGCTCCCCTGGGCATGGCATGAAATGACAAGCATGAGTGTTTGCAGACATAGCCAGAAAACTAAGCAGAAAACTGGAGGGAGTCAAAGTAAATTTGCCAAATACTGAATAAATTTTAGTATCTAAGGCTGAGGAAGCCCTTGGCTGAAAAAGATCTCTTCTCTGCTACTGTGCAATATACAATTAATTATGACATTTGACAACTTGCCATGTTATTTGTGATTTTTGGCTCAGCCCCATCGCAATATTACCAGTATTTTTGAGTTAAGAGTGCCAGTTCTTCTTTTAGTAGTTCTTTGTAAGACTTTCACTCAAGATGATGGCATTTGAGATCTGTGTAGGATGATTTCTTTGATCTATGTTCTATATCTGGGTCATGTGGGGGGGTGTCATAGAGCAAAATGCAGAGTACAACCATAACAGGTTACCAGTGTATCAGAGTCAGTCACTGAAAGTGCGAAAACTATTAATCTCTGAAACACTCCAAAACCTATTTTATTAAGTTTGACCATTTTTAGTTGGTGTTACAACTATCATAAACTCCCTAAGGGCCTAAAAAGATTGCTTGTCCAGTAGAAAAAATAAAAAAGCCTGAAGTATTTCATGAAGCAACATGGTGATGTAGGGGATTTCCACAGTTTAACTATGGTCCCACCTGTTCACTCATGGTCATGTTCCAGGAGAAAGACAACATAGAAGGGAAACTATCCAAACCCGCTGGACTTGGGCCATAGTCACACTTGATGGCTATGTCTGAAGTTCCAATTACAGGCCATGCCAGACAGTGTACTTACTCTACAAGCTTTAGACAAACAGTTTTGTAAACAAAAATCACTATCAGTCTCTGAACTGAATCATGCAACTCTGCAGTTCTTCTGTGCATAATGCAGCTTTTTTACACCCTTTTTTTAAAAAAAAATTTAAGATAACAGTATTAAATCACAGGGTGATCAGGTATTAGTGTTGAGTGCACAATTACTTAAATATCTGATGGCAAGCTCAGTGGCACAAATTAATAATGGGTCAGTGGGTTTTTTTGTTTTTATTTTGTTTGTATTTGTGCTTATGGCTTAAATTATAATGGCTCAATTACTTTCATTAAACATCCAAGCAACAAAACGCATTTTGTGAGGATTATTATTCTCTCCATATTTTGCCCCTAAAGTGTGTGGATAATAAAATCTATGCGTTGTACAGACATTAAACCTGGTATAAAAATTTCCCACAAAAATATTTCCCTTAGCAGACCTCCAGGGGCACCACCATAAGAAGATTTATATTTTGGCTCATATCTTGAGTATGGTGCTGGTTAGAGCAATTATATTGTTTTATTAATTCATTTCAAGCTAAAAAATGAAACCAACTCACTCCCATCAGTTTTCACAATTACAAATTTCCTGGTATTTTCAAAAATATAGAAAGTGAAGGTAAAGTGAACTAGACTGAAGCCATTCAGATAAAATTTGAGATACTTGTTCTACCGGAGATTGGTATTGCTGCAAATTTACTTGGTCCTCAAAAACAGTCACTTTGAGTTATGTGTGTGTGTGTATTTGTTTGTAACAATTAAGCCCTGATAAACTAATTTACCTCACCGGTCATGCTATAAACAGCAGAAACCTAGCAGTGCTCGTGTATATAATGGCAGTTTCCATTAGTAGGGGTCCAAGTTGGATTACAGGGCCTAAATTGTTAACATCTGTCTCCATTATCTGGAACAGAAGGGGCCCGAAACATGTCCCTGCCCTGAGTTTGATACTGAGATTGGCACTTAAAAACTACTTGGTCACAGTTTGTTTTGACTCTTTGCTCACTGGATCTGCTGTTAACAGAAGATGACATCGCCCAGCCATCTCAATGTTCTCTTCAAGTATAAGTTGTCTTATTTGTCATTACCACTGCAGTCCATCCATACAGCAAAGAGGAACCATGCAACAGTCTCAGGTCCTGTAATTCTGATCTATTTAATTTGTTGGTGGGTTTTTTTTCTTCATCTTTGCTATCTTCTTTGTCTTTTATTTATTGGCAGCTGGGCCAGAGCAAAAGTGGTGCACTACTGCTACCAGGTGATCTGGAGGGGTAGTTTCTTAAGTCAGTTGCTTTTACTGACACTATAAATACAGACATGATGACATTGAATTTATATACCATATGGTTTCTTGTTGCCTTCGCTAGAAGTGATTCTTGTCATTACGTTGTGCAGGCTGCAGACTTCATCAGTCCTTTTGGACTCCATTTTTATAATAGACTTGAACAAAGCATCTTGCTAAAAGTATCAATAACTGATTCCTTTTCTTTGCACTTGTTGAATGGTCCCAATAAATCTACAGACAATCCTATTGTGCTGATATATGTTTGATGTGAAATCTGAAATTATCAACAAGTTTGGTCAACCAACTACCTATACAATAAATGGCCATTTCAAAAGTTGAGAGATATGACATTGAGCAGAAATATTTCGGCTTATGGGGATGTATGTAACATGTGACAGACATTTTTATACTTGCATACTCAGGTGATTCAGATTGGGCTGATCCCCTGATGAGCAGAGAGAGGGGTAAGTCATTCAGGGTTTTGGCTAAAATTAGCAGTGATGTCTTGCTGTGTAACAGGAGAAATATTGGCCAGCTAGCATCACAAAAATCTAAGGCCAGGCACATTCCGCTGTATAAATAACCCGGCAGAGTTGGTGAACAAGGGGGGCGAGACAGAGAGACATGTTCAAAGACGGCTAGAGAGGGAGAGAAAGAGTTCATGCAGTATCATTGAGTGATGGGACAGCTGGAGACTGCCCGCATGGCAAGGCAGCAGAGAACTGAATCTAATCAAAGATTAGAGTGTCAAAAGAAAACTTCCACACATAAAACATCCAGCGGCTCAGGGATCACTACAACAGAAACAAGGCTAACATGAAACAGAGTCACTGCCTCACTATTTTACACTAGTAGTGTGGTGAAATGACACTTTGAATGTAATTTTCCATTGTCACTATTTCTATATATGGAAGTTCCCTTGATACGATATGTGCATACATTAGTGAGGCACTAACAAAATGACAGAACTCTAAAACCAAAAGCAGTATTTGTCCTGTAATATCTTGTACAGTAATGGGTAAATATATACACTAAACATACACAAAAGCATATTTTCTTTGTGTATGATTAGGTATCTTTTTCTTTTTCAGTCCAGGAATCAGATATATAGCAGATTAATTTCTTTATCTTGTCAAATCAAGAATTCAAAATCCAAATACTTTATTAATCCCTGAAGGGAAATTAATCATTGCCTGCACTTGAAGAAACTTGTCATCATTTGCAGGCTGCAGACACTCTTTTTGCATAAAGCCTCTTTCTGTCTGATCACCAAAGGAACCAGTCATACAATTTCTGATTCCATTTCTTTACAATGTCATTTTACTTATGCCAAAACATCCCTGATGTTAAACAGTCTTGATGTCTCTGTCCGTGCAAGTGCGTGCAGAAAAAAGGAGGTTCATTGATGAAGAGTGCCATTGTTCCTCAGTGCTCAGTCTGTGTATGCTGTGGAAATCCAAAGTGCTTGAGCTGACATGAATTGAATATGTCTTAGAAAGAGCAGGTAGTATTTTTCAAAGTGTTCAAAGTGTTCAGGTGGGCTGAATTTAGATCAAGGCTAGAAATAAAATGAGGCATAATAAAAGGTATCGCTTATCAGAATATATGCTGCACCCCTTTTAAGCATCCTTAATTAGACATTCAGGATGCTGACTGCAACATATTCTCAGGAATTCACCCTGACTAAATGTTTGGCTTAAAGACCCATTTATTTCCAGTTTGCAAGATGGAAATTGGACTTTTCCACTAGGTGCTAATATCAAAAACATATATGTACCTAAAAAATATGGAATATTTGCATATTTCACTATCTGCTTGTGTGTATAGATTTTTTTTTGTTTGTTTTTTTATCCTCTTTTAAATATGTTATATCGTGACACAAAATGTTTTGATTGTTCCTGTTATGACTTGTACCCACAAAAATGAGGATCAAAAGATAACAATGAAGTGAAATAATCCTTATTCCCTAAATAAAAAAGGGATACAATTTAGTAGACTTAGAAGTTAAAGTCTTTCATAAGATATTGATTTCTAACATAAATTGCCCAAATTTTCATTCATTGCTCATTTGTGTGGATTAGAGTTACAGTTATCAGTATTGTTAGTTATTATAATCTATATGTAATGATGTGATACAGTAAAATAATTGTAATATATTATGGAAAAAAAAACATTGAGAAATTGGAGGCTTGTAATTCTTTCAGCAGCTGCTTGATTGAAATAATGAACAAATTTACATATATTTGGCACATATTTTAATTTTTCCTTCAGTAGATACAGAGTTATCTCTAATCATAAAAGTAAGACTTGAAATATGTGTATTTATATTGCAAGTTAGACTCACAAGAGAACAAGTTATCTATACATTGGTCTACACAGTCTTAAGTCATAGTCTCAGAATCCTTTTTGAGAAATCATCAGTGGGTCTACGTTTTGTGTAAGGCATTGTCATAGACTGTATAAGAAGAACTGGCCAACACTCTTGCAATGTCAATGATATGTTTTCTAAAAAGTACATCTGCGGCGTCTTTCTCCCCATACTGCTGTTGGAAATGCCCAGAAAGGGAAGGTCCAAAAACCAGCTGGAACACAGCACCTTATCTCAGTCACAGCTTTTTTTTTTTTTCATTTAAGCTTGACTTGCTTAAATGAAGCTATAATACTAATCAGTGTTACTTTTTATTCATTTTGACCAGATCTATCCAAACATCCTATTTTTCCAGTGTTACTACCAAAACTCTGTTAGAAATGGGTCCTGGGACCCCCTGGACCTCCCTGGCACCCATGGAGTAAGCTCACAAGTTGCAGGCTGATTGACTGTGGGCCCCAGATTAATTCCATTTGGAAGGGATGATCTGTTGTGACTTCCAGCTCTTTCGGCTTACCAACAAAGGAGGAACAGCAAAGCTGCCATGCAAAGATTCACAATAGGACCTTCTGTTTCAAATGTTGTTTTAGTGATGACATCAGAAATGGCTGTTTTATTAAGCTAACACGTGGTTAGCATAAGCTGCCTGTTACTTCATTAAGTTTTATCCTCAAACCCTTTCAGTCAAACCCTCAGCCAGTTATGTCAGTATGCAAATACAACTAACAGCACAACAGAAGGTGTTCTCTTTACAGTATGAACGACTGTGCTCTTTTAGGTCTTTATTCACAGCTCAGAAGTTAAAGCAGTGCAAAATTATCACAAAAATATGCATAACTGTAGCAAAAGAGATGACGGCTTGCCATTGGCTATCCTGACTACCAATCAAAAGACCACATTCCTAATTATACATGAAATGCTAATTTCACTAGATGTGATTTAAAAATAAAAAATCACCACCCTTACAATTGTCATGGATGTGAAGTCTAGCTATGGAGACCTATACCAGACTATGTTTATTTCTGCTGCGAAGTTGGACATTTTAACTTGAGGGTCAAGGAATTTGACTTGCTCTTGCAGCCAGTCCCCAGTGGTCAGTTGAGGAACTGCAATTTGTCTTATTTTTGCATTATCTTAAACCAGGAAGTTTGCATGTTGGTCTTTGGGAAGCATCCACACAGGATTACAGAATGCTTCAATTCATTGATGTAAAGACATGTAGGCAATAGCTACAAATGTTTTTGCCTTACTCTGACCAGTAGTAAGTGAAGGCAAAGAAGAAAAGTAAAGGGGCTGTGATAAACACAGGAAGGACTTTTGCAAAGACATCAGTGCAGTGATGTCACTCTAGTGGTTCAGTTGAACAGCGTTAAGTGTGTACATTGTCATGTATCAAGTACGTAGTAACATATGTGGAAAGATGACACATGTAATGTCATCATGAAGTGAAAATATGTACATTAAATGTACACATTATTATTTTTTAATTTTATTATACTTTTATCATCCCGAAGGAAATTGAGTAGTTCTCTGCATTTGACCCATCTCTAGTCAGACTAGGAGCAGTGGGCTGCAGCAGGGTGGTGCTGTGCCTGGGGAGCAATTGGGGGTTAAGGGCCTTGCTCAGGGACCCACAGTGGCTCACCTCTGTTAACCTGGGGGATAGAACCTGGGTCCTTCACATTCAAACCCACCTCTTTAACCATTATCAAGTAGTAACAGCTTTAGTGACAATGTAGGAACTTGGCAAACAATGTTTCTATACATATTAAAAATAAACTGGTCACAAAGACAGCTTTCATGAAATCAGTCAGAGAAAAAGGATTCATTTTATGACTTTTGAGTTTTGTTGTGTAATTGCTCTATTTTGCACTGTGGATTTGTAGGCTACAGCATCTACAGCGGCTACAGCTGGTACAAGACCCTGTGACCCTGTACAGGAACCAACAAGTATGGAAAATGTATGGGATGGATGCACTCTGGACCAACATATGCTGTGGTGAGATGGGGCTGGATCTTACCTTCACCCAGATCCAAGACTGCTAGTACTGCACTGGTCCGAGCTTCTCCCAAGTGATTATTAGCAATGCAAGTGTAGAGACCAGCATCACTGGGTTTGCAGTCTCTAATCCAGAGCCCTCCATACTCTTGGTTCTCCATGTTGAGGAGTTCATCATTGTGGTACCAGTACAAGGAGGGTTGAGGGTCTCCAGCCACAGTCACTTTGAGACGGATGTCACATCCTGTCCCAACAGCGGCATTCCTCATTTTCCGAATAAAAACAGGGGGAGTTGGAGTGGGATGACTGGGTCCCCGTGGGTCTGGCATCACTTGCTCCAGGCTTGCTTTGGACCGTTTTGGGGGGATGATAGGACTTGGGGGTGCCACTGCTTCATCTGCCCCCTTTTTCAGAGTCATTTGCACATCAGCTTTTCTCATGGTTGAACTGTCTTGGTAGAGCTGCCAATGGATTATTTATCTACTGAATCTGTAAACCTCCAACACTAAGACTGGCTTCTTATAGTAGTTTAAACCAATATCAAATCAAGGTATTAGCATCCATAAGCAGGCCTTATAGATAAGTTACAAATAAGATGGTTCTCACATTTTATGAACATCAAAGAATCCATCTATATCTTTACTGGAAAAACTGTTAAAAACTGTAGAGGCATACCTGCTCATTGTAACTTTCCTAAAACTGCTGCTCTCTGACTTCAGTGGTTTGTAGAAGAAGAAAAAAGAAATTGTTTATGACCAGGTAATTAACCACATAGACATAGCGACCACGCTCCTTTACAGAGGTATTTTTAGGGCAAGACCCACCAGATCATGTTGCATTAACAGCAGCTCTCTTGACTTGTCTCTTGGAAAGTTGCAACCCAGCTTCACCAACTCCTTTTCCTGACTTTCTCTGGCTTTCCAGTTTTTTGTTTGTTTGTTTCTTTGATAGCCTTTTGCCAGGAGTATTTAACTTCTTTGCAAAAAAAAAAAAAAAAAAGTGTTCAGGTCTTAAGTGAAATTCCTTTTTATTCTCAGTCTCCTTGGGTGGTGTTCTTCCTTTGTTTCTGGTTAAATGCAAGCATCAAGTACTACTGGCAAGTTGCACAGTGGCACCCCCCCACCCCCCACTTCCTTGTTCCATGAGTTAAACCACCCCACTCATGATCTCTCCCTACCTCTGCCGGTTAGTCTGGAGGAAGAAATGACAGTCAAAGCCCAGCAATTCTTACACAGACAGCTGCATGATTCGTCTGCCCACTCACTGCTGTGTTCCCACCCCCTTGTCATTTTTAGCCAAACTGAGGTCAGTAGAACATGGTGCAACACTTGGCACCCAGGAGTGGGTGACTGGTACAAGACGAATATCTAACTTGCAAGTCATACGTGGAGGCTGACGTTGGCCTCTCACTTTTCTCAAGGTGTTCAAATATCACAAGAAAAAAATATATTGAATTGTGCATGGAATTGGCTGACACATTATGCTAAGTATCAAACACAAAAAGTCAAACTAACTTGCAATTCTAAGCTTCTGACAAGAATCCAAAAATGTTATTCTACATAAGTTAATGTAGATAGGGTCGCCACCGACAAGCTGAAGTAATTTTAAGTTTGTATGTGTAGAAAAAAAAAACATATAAAAAGCACTGTTTGAACAGGCATCATCACAAAGAAACTATTTTCAAACTGACAAACAGAAAACCTGTCTGACATACTACACCCCGGTTCACTGCAAACCTGTGAGAATGGAAATACTTTACAGCCCAGTTTGTGTTCGCTATTAAGGTAGGCACAAAAGACTAGCCAGGGAATACTGAATGTTTTGTGTGTAAAACTGGATGTCAAACAATGACAATGCTCAAGTTTGGCAGCCTGGTATTGTAATAGCTGTGGCAGATAGTTTGAGTTCCAGGTTTGAGTTAGTGGCTATGTTGAGCCATTTGAGGAGTAGTTAGCATTAGCCACTCGCTGTTTGTAGTGGTAGCTAATCACAGCTTTTATTAATGTTAGCTACTGATAGTAATATTGGCAGGATAAATAGAATTAATTGTCATCATTGTGATATTAGCAATAGATAATGTTCTTCATGTCTGTTGAAAATTGAACTCATTTGCCTTTCAAATGTTAACTGACCAGTTCATGTTACTGATGTCAGCTAAAACTCAGTGTTAGATTGGATTTAGCTTTAGGACCATGAACAAACACCATGAACAAGCTTATGTGGTGTAGTTATAGGTAAAATATTTTTCTTCTTCTGCATTTATAATCAGAAGTACTTGTGAGCTGTCTTCTCAGTCTTTGTTTTGAAACCAAGAGGAAGAAAATGTTGCCTTTATGACCTATAAATGCTTTCATTTTGCTTAAGCAGCCACCACGTCAACTCCTGTTTTTTGTTTGCCTAAATAAGCTGAACGACTGCTATTATTAAGTAAAACTTTTCTTTTGCAATATAAAAGGACTCAGTGGTGTATAATCATAAAAATGTGAGAAGAGTAGATTTTTCTATTAAACTTTAATGATGACTTAATTTATACAGACAGCATATATTGTTTGACATGTAAATAAAAACCAGCTGCATTCAAGTCAAAATATGTTTGAAAATCTTACACATCAATTTTAATACATAACTTTAAAAACTCAGTTAGGAGTGCACATGGACTAAACATTTTACCATTCAACACTGAATTGTTGTCCCGTATAACTTTTATCTGCATGTAATTATGACTCAGGAGATGTTCAGTCATTAGATTGTGACTTTGAATTTGTTACAAAACATCTTCACACATACCACTGCATATTTAGAGACAGTATAGAGCTTACTTTGAAGAATCCATTCCCTGATATGCAGCAGAAAATTAGAACAAACCATACAAAATATATTTACAAATCATAAAGAAATTTAAGGTAACTAAAAGAAAAAAAATATACAATTATTTTTCAGTCCACCATCAGAACCATTACTGTTGTCCAACACTGCAGATCTATCAGCTGAATAGTTTAAAATGTCAGTTCACATGAATGTAGATGTGATTTCCGATGACAATGAAGACCTGCTGCTTCTAGAAATGGATATTCTTTCCCGGATACCCATCTTTACCAATATTTGGAGCAGCCTCCTCCTGAATTTCTCACCCACAAACGCATACAGCACTGGGTTAATACAGCTGTGAAGCAGCCCCAAACTTTGGGTAGCAAACATGGCCTGATCCACTGCCATCCTCTCTGGGCACTGGTAGGGAACGATTTTAGCCCTGAAAAACGTGTCTGCCATCACTGCAATGTGGTATGGCGTCCAACAGAGCAGGAAAGCAACAACCACAAACACAATCACTCTCATTGCTCGTTGCCGCTGAAACCCCCCACGGATGTGAAGGAGACGCCGGATGGTTATTCCATAACAGGGCAGCATGATGGCCAAGGGGATGAGAAAGCCCAAAGTGTGGCGGAGGATTCTGGTGGCCAGCCGCCACTCGTCAGCACTGCTGGGATCATACTGCTCAGAACAGACTTTCTGAGTATTGTTGTTTGAAGTGGAAGAAGAGCTGAAGAACCTTGGCAAGGACAGAAGTACTCCAATAGCCCAGACAGCAGCACAAACCAACCAGCTGACCAGCTGTCGATTAGCCCTGCGGGCTTCCATCGCCCGGACAATCACCATGTAGCGATCCATACTGATACAGGTCAGGAAGAGAATGCTTGAGTAGAAGCTCAGCTCTTGGAGGACAGTGACAATTTTGCACATGGCATCTCCAAAGATCCAGCCACTCGTAACAGAAGTGGCCCAGAATGGAAGGGTAATGGCCAGCAGGAGGTCAGCAGCCGCCAGGTGAAGGAGGTAGAGGTCCGAGGGAGGCAGTGACTGCTTGCTCAGCCCGATCACCATTCCCACCACCAGATTTCCAGGAATCGCCAACAGGAAGACGAGGATGTAAAATGTACTGACAGCTATCATCACAGCATCTGGGAGGGTGAAGATGTTGCAGGGCTGTGTGGCCGGATCAAGGGTAAACTCTGTGTAGTTACTGGTAAAGTTGAGTGCATCATAGAGAGAGCTGAAGTCATCCTCAAAAATAAATGAAGATTTGTTTGGATCTGTGGGAAAAAAATAGAAAATTGTTAAAAACCAGACATAAAGTACATATCATAAAAATGTTTGTGTACATATACATATCAAAGCCTATTTGAGATGTCCTTATTAAATAAATCAGGCAATATAAGCTGTTATTTTAAAGGTTGAAAATACTCACCGGTCATTGTTGTGTCTTCTTTGCGGGTTGTCACCTCGTATGTCACAATGAAACAAGGAACAAACATACTACTTCTTTACACTCCTCCCACCAGAATATTTTTCCTGTTTTCATCACACTCAGATTTGATTTTCTCAAGAATTTAAAAAGAGAGAGGAGTGCATTTTCAGTCCTATTTTAATGAGCCAGAAGATGTTACAATGTTGTCACTGTAGTTAAAACTTGTAGTCCTTCATTGATAATGCTTACATCATTGTTAATCGTTTTTCTAGCTCTTTTCTTCTTTTTTGTTATGTTTGGATTAAGGCTGTATTCATCTATCTATGGGACTAATTTGTAAACATCGTTTGGTAGTTTCTAAACCACAGTGCTCCTTCCTCCACAAACCCAGGACCATTTTCTGATTCATTTATGTCATGAGATTTGTCACAGGACCAAAAACCAAAAGAGAAACTATTAACCAATGAATACAAATAAACACTGCATGGATGAAAAAAAAAAGAAAACAATTGATTTTTTGCATAATGGCTCCAAAAAATGTATGCTGTTCATTTAATTCCCTTTATTGTACATGTACCTCAGACATGTATTTTCCTCTGGATGCTTTAAGCATAATTAGTTGATGAATATCAAGAACAGATGGAACTTCTACATCAATTGAGTTTGAAACCCATATCAGAGTTTAGGATGTGGTTTATCATATGATAGATGGTACTGTTCACCCTCGCTGTTGAGAGGAACTTCCCACCTCATGACATGTGTCTTTGTTGACACGAGTGCATCACACTTCCTGCCATACTTCTCATGTGTTTCAACTTCCAGTGTCACAAGTGTGGTGCTTCATTTCCCAGCAGTGAAGAGTGTTTTGAAGGGTTTGCGAAGATGTAAGATACAGAATGCTGTGTATGAAATGCTTGAATATGACATAAAATTAGCTGAGATATAGAAATGACAAATGCTGCCAAAGAATTTGTTAGAGGCTGTGGTTTATCTTATTTGTTTTGACAAAAATGTTTCAGTAAATGTAAGGAAGGTGTATTGTGCCCAGATTAGTTATGTTGGTGGAGTTAAAAGGGACATAGAGAAGTGGATGAACTAAAATTGCAAATAGCCAAAGAATATATCCTGTTTCAGATATTGATTTCAAATCAAACTCAAAGTGTGTCTGATATGGAATGTCTAAGTCTTCCAGATAAAACTTGAAGGTAAACAAAAGCTGAAGTTTAGTTACAGAGCAAAGAACATGTTGCCATCTATAAAATAATTTATCTTTAGGCGTATTCAAAAACTGACCATGAATGGAGGGAAGTTAATTACAACAGAAGGGTCTAAGTGGGGGATTTTGCGCAGTGATTCCACTACTTTAAACAAGTTTACTGAACTAAAGAGTAGTTTTGTCTCAGGAGTATTTGCTTGTGTGTGACTTAACTGCAAAGGTGCATTGTGACACTGGGGAGTCTGGGAGGATGAGGTTAAGTGCTTTCTCAACAGTCTGAGCTTTATGAGAATTCGTCTCATTTTTTATACTGAAGCTCAGTGAGGGAGCGTTAAAGATGAGGCATCTGGACTCATTTCTATGACATTGTGTGGCTTTTTTTTTTTTCCTTTTGCATTTTGGCTAATTTCATATAATTTATGTAGGAGTGGCATTTACCAAAATCAATGCTTTTTCTGTGGCTACAGAAAAACAGACAAGATGGCATCAAAACTGTTAAAGTGTCCTTTTTTTGTCTAATAAGTACTATACCATCTACTAAAAAATAGCTCAAGAGCATGAAATAAAAATATGCAAATTTAACACTAAGAAGCCCTAATGTTTAGGTGCTTGGTGCAACAGAGAATATGAAGAAACTTTGGGACTTGCTGTATGGAACATATTGCCTCAAAATTTAGTACTTCCCAATAATACATTGTTTTCTTACTATATACACATTACACAGACATCATGGACATTTAACAATGCATCACTACCATTTTGCCTTAGTTTACGCCCATCACAAGAGAGGAAAAAAAAGGCATCATGTAATATACTCTTTCAGACACTAGATGGGGCTAAAGAATCAAAGTATTTGATTGGATGACGATCTTAACTGTGACAGAATGACAGTATCCACTCAGTTTTCAGCACCAACTTCTGCATTTTGTATTAAAACCCACAATTACACAGGATTTCACCATAATGAAACAAGTTATGTGCATCTTCAAATTCTTTAAAACTTTGAGCTCAGAAAGTATCCTTTCTGGAATGGTTTTACAAGTAAGCTGTTGAGTTTTCTAAATCTATTACAAGGCAGCACAACCGACATTTTGTTTTCATTAAAAATAACGTTTGTTCTCAAACAGACTACAGAAAACTCAAATGTGCAGCATGATTATGCTCAAATTTATTTGGTGAGTATTTAAGTGGTCCCACCTTGATTTAGAGGGGGAGGGGGGAGTACAGTTTATGAAATGAGAAAAACATGTCTTATAGGGGAGGAAGGGAAGAAAAATACTTAATCTACAAACCTTCATTAAAACTAACACCTTCTCTGTCACAGAGTCACTTTGGATACAGTTTGGTTCAGAGCAGGAAGACCCTTTGAACAAATTTATTTTGGACATTCAGTCCTAAGAATTCATTTTCACCCACTTAAGGCATTTTCCACCATTTGTTTTTGTTTTTTTTTAAAGAAAAAGTGTGGGGTTAGAAAAGGAGTCAATGATTTAAATGGCAGCCAAGCTTCAACATAAATTAGGAGAAGAAAGTGCATTAAGTGTTCAAGTAAGGTGTGTAGTTTAAGAGAGGGAGTAAGTGTAGGTTTATGCATGTATGTATGTACGTATGTATGCATGTGTGTATGTGCATGTTGGGGGAGGTGGGCACTGGCACAAAACTGGTAATTTTCAGAGACTCAGAAGATAAGTTTAGACTGAGAAGATAAACCACCAAGTCGCTTCTAGAAAAGTTCTGATGGTGCAAGTGGTAGATTGTAACAGTACTCTGCCTCTTACTGAGAGCACTACTTGCACAAAACTAGACAAAAGGACACATTTAATACTTTAGCCAGTATAAAAAATGATGCAAGTAGTCCCTAATGCATTACTGTGAAAGCCAGTGCAGGCTGTGGTGAATAAAAGGAAATGGGAGATACTGGGACAGCCATGGTTAGCCATATAAGCCCCTCCCCCCAAAAAAACAAACAAAAAAAAACAAAAAAAACATCCCAATTTCATCTTTTTGCACGCCGTGGGTCCCTGCCATTGCTAATAGTAACTGAGGACTTTGTGGCTGTCAGAGGTCCAGCAGCATTGACTGGAGGTGCACCATTGCCTGGTGACCTGCCATTAGGTCGCCCTACATTCCCAAAAGCCGGGTCACGGGGGGCACCAGGTGGTGGGTTGTTGGCAAATGGCGGCATGGCACCATTACCTGTGGGACAGACAAAATAAAAACGTCATCAAATAGTGCACTGCAGTCCATTTCAGAATCAAGGTTCAAACTAAATTTAAAAAAAACAAAAAACAAAAAAACACTAACTCTGAGTCAACAAGTAGGGTTAAGAAACTGTTTTCGGTTTCAGAGTTGGTTCAATCAACAGAGTATATTGACCCCAAATTACTGCGACTATAAAAAGCTATCATCAATGAAGCTCCAATATCATGATTTCCATGGTAACCAACAGTAAGAGGAAATGCTCTTCCTATTTTAGTTTGCTAGAACTAGACATTAGTGCATTCATATAATTAATACAAGGCACATATTCAGACAAAAATGGCTTCTGAAAAGGGTTGGTTTGGGAGAAAATTGTAGCATGAAAGAATGCGAGGGCGAATTAAAATATTTAACAACTGTTAATGGTATTGTATGACTGGCAAATGACGGAATGTATGTGTATTGTTCTCAATATTCACTGCAGTGTAGGTGAAATCCTGGTAGCAAAAAAAAAAAAAAAAAAAAAAAAAAAAAAGATCTAAAACATATTTCAGACAACTCAAACTAATCGACTCAGTTGTAGTCACTTTAAAACATTTAGGAAGAAAGTTAATTTTTTTTTAATAAATCATTTTAAAGTGATAATGTTCCTCAACTTGTCATAAAATTTATTTAGTGCAGATCTGCAGTATCCAACATTTGAAGTGGATCAAAACGCTTCATTGAAAGTTGTCCTATGATAGGAACAGCTATTGTTTAAAATTCTTGCAAAACATGCAAGTTTAGTTGACTTCAAATGTTGGCTCCCATACAAAACTGGCTTCAGCTATGTCATGTAGAAACTTTATAACTTAACTATATGTATAACTGCCAGTTTTCCAATAGTAGGATTGTGTTTACATGAAGAAAGTCACACTGACCTGGTGGGGCAGGTGTACCTGAATTCTGATTAGGCGGCGAGTTCCCCCTCTGGTTCTGGTCAGGTTTACCCTGTTTAGAGGAGAAAATGTCATGAACCGTTTAAATAAACTGACAAACCTAATCAGAATCATGGAAATACGGTGCTGTGGTCCAGTTGTGTGATGCATTAAAATTACTTTACACATCATCTTGTCATCCAGTACACCTCTGGTCTCTTTAACCACCAAACAACTGTGAAGTATTTCAAAAATGAATGTATTGTGGAGGAAGAGGGGCTGGCAAAAACAATTCTATTCCTTTTAATACAGCTTTACAGTGATTTTAAAGCCGTACAAGGCCAAATGGCCAGTATGTGTGAAATAATGCAATGCATAGGAAAATTTTAAAATCCAAGAACAAGACTTTTATAAATAAATAAATTAAAAACAAAACTCCCAAACTATAGAAATGGTTAGGTTCATTTACAAGTTCTGACATGATGGACAGCTACTCACAGATTTGTTTTGCTGGTTAGCCTGGGCGAGCAACTCTGGGTTTGGTTCACTGAAGTTTGGCACTTCTGAATACACCATGCAAAACCTGAGGAGACCAACTCAGATTTTACCCTCAAATTTAAACATCCATTATTTCATTTTGGGCTAAAGAGAATATTGTACAATGACAATATAGGCACTTAAATCTGAAAAGGTTAATTAGATTGGCTACTCACTCTCCAATCTTCTGAAGATCTCCCCCTCTTCCAGTGTATAGTGTCAGGCAGCCTTTCCATATAGATGCATAGCTGATAAAGACATATACAATTACATAATTTTTCACACTAGCATTGTTCTATCATTATCCTCTAATGTCATGCCAACTGAGAAAATACGGATCGCATCAGTTTCCACTCCTACCCTCTGGTCAGCTTGATGATGTCTCCTGGCTGGATGAGACTACCAAGTTCGTCCCAAACTGAGATGGCAATACTTCCGCTCTTGTCTGCTACTTTGCACGAGCGTACCTCATGGCCATCTTTCGTTTTAGTCACACGTCCTGATGAAGGAGACCATGGAAAATAGGAAATAGCAAACTAAAGTGGAGATTCTGAATCTGCTACAGTTTGAAATGCACTGAACAGCTTAAACCGTACATCAAAGCGACCGCTGGATTTTATTAAATAACGTCGCCTGTTCCTTTAAGAAACAAACGGAACGAGTTGATGCGGGGAGAGACCACTTCAACCTCACAGTGTAACTACCGGTACTCACCGATCTCCAAAACGATGAATACAATATTCAAATTTTTCGAGCCAGGCTTCACATCCTTTATCAAAAACAAGGCCTCGTTTGTGGGGGCTGCCATTATTACCCTCAAGTAACAATCACGATTACTTCCACGACTTGTAACTTCAGCTCTTTAGCGCTGGCTGTTAGTGAAAACGGCTGCTAAATTGTTAGCTTTCGCTCTGCTAACGAACCAGCTAAACTTAGCCAAATGCTAATGAAACCTTCTCCACATACAAACTTTACCGATTGATACGTCTGAAACAATGACCAGCTTCTTGTATACAGTCAAACTACGTATTTTGTGACGGTGGAAATCGATTAAAGGTGGCTATCCTATCCAGCACGGGGACAAAATTTCCCTTGCTGGATAGCCTTGCTAAACGTTTGTTAGCCCACAACTAGCTACCTTCCTTCAATTTCAGGATACGACTCTCTGAGCATTTTGTTTTTTACGCTGATCGCCATAACGAGAGCTCATTCCTCACATATCTCTAACTGAAGTGAAAACCTTATTAATGCGCACAGGTATCACTTAGACCCATCAGTGCAACTGGACAAATACCAAAGTCAGATTTTTTAAAAAGTACGAGCTGGTTGACAGATTCACCCTCACAGACTCGCCAATCAAATCTGAAGTGGTTTGTTTTAAAAACACCACTCTACCAATTTCGTATTTAACCACAGTCTGACGTCTCTGTGGTAACAGATGATGGAAACTACACTATCCTCCAACCTTTTACACAACTCCTCAGAACGTTAATGCTTTAAAAGCAATTGGTCGCATTTCCTTTGTGTGGCTATTGTAAGGATAATGAACTATTAGCGTTGTTAGCGCGCAAATGCGTTGTTATAACCCTAATGTGTCTATATCTAATTGTGTCCCCTATGGCGTTGTAACTATTCGAGAAGCCTCATTTCAAATGTCCTGTATATTAGTGCCTAAACAATTTTCAAGCCCCAAACTAAATTTAAAGTCTGAGCAACAGGCTCAACAAACGCTTGCTCCTGCTTCAGCAATGCCCCAAAACCTACGTCAGCTTCGGCTGCCGGTCAGTTTTATTTAACTCGGCTTGTTCCATTATTCAAAATGGGGATGGTACGGATATTTCCTCCGTTGTGCTTTTACAGAAATCGAAAGATATAGCAATTACCCGTTCTCTTCTTATAAATATATTATATTCACAAGGTATAAAACCCATTTCCGGACATGTTTTCGCCCAATTTAAAGCAAAGAACAAAGAAGTTGGTTTATACCAAAATCATCCCATTCCTCAACAACGCGAGACTAGAATTTACATACGAGACTCCAGTGTCAGGGAACAAGATTAGTCTTTAGAACATTTTTTTGTGGACATTTTGATTTGTCTATGTGATTTGTACGTAGTAGTTACTACAACGACATGGAAAATACTATGCAATTTTTAAATTGAAGTTACATTAGTCATAATTAATGTGTAACTCAAAAGTGACTAGTACTTAACTGCTCACTTGTTTTGCCCACTTAACTGCTCACTTGTTTTGCCCATTCATGCAATGTGATTGAAATTGAAATCGCTTCCTCATACACAGGGGTTGTTAGAGTTGCAATCCATCGTAATTTACAGAACATACACACAATCCTTATCTTTAAGTGAAATACGATTATATTTCAAGCAAAAAACTGGACGTCACGAACAGGATTCGAACCTGTGCGGGGAAACCCCATTGGATTTCGAGTCCAACGCCTTAACCTCTCGGCCACCGTGACAATTCGCCACAAAGTTAGCATGGCTGAGTACTTAAAGGCTAACACCAGACACGTCTATTCCGGTGCTGTTAGGTTTATGTCTGCTAAGTTTCTGGTTACGGACATTATATGTTTGTGTAAGTGCAACATGATAAAGCAGAGACGCAGGGTGTTGTAACTGCTTCGTACCATAGGAGGGAGACAAACATCAACGTAACATCACCTCACCGCAGAGAACTCCATTACGCTATCATCATATTGGAATTGTTACGTTTCATTTTGTTACTGTTGCGAGATTAGTCTCTCATGATTGGTCAAGTTCCTGTAGCAATGTCCACGTTTTTTTAAGGAGACTACAAATTTAAAAGAAAATACTCCGTTATCTTATGCAAAGCAGAGCCAGGGATCTCTTAAAGTTTCCACAATCTATTTTGTTTCAATTTAATTGTGCCTTCGGCAAACGAGTTCGGCTATGGCATTAAATACACTTCGTATTTTTGTTTTTTTCGGGGGTGGAAGGGGGCACATGTCCTAAAACGACAACAACCACGCGTAAAAGATCTTCTGAGCTAAAATACACAAATGTTCCTTTTTGTAATATTTCATGTCATTTTAAAGATGCTCTCAAATTCGCTCTGTTGGTGGCTCAGCAAAACAAATCGCGTCTACCACGCCATGGTCAGCCATCTTTCCCTTGGAACCAAACCGACTTTTTTTTTCTAGGAGACAGCTTGAAAACAAAAGAAAAATACCCTATTAAAAAGTGTAGCATTTCAACCAGGATGGAAAGATTACTTGAGCCATAACTTCTCCCTTTAAAATGACCACTGAAGGTTTTGCTACACTGAGAATAAGACCACGTAATGAAATTATGCCCTTCATGGCATCGCAATGAGCCACTTAAGAAAAAAACTCTCCAGAAGGATACATTTTCAGCAATTTGAAAACCAATACAAGTTGCCAGAAGGATACCTTTTCAGCAATTTGAAAACCAATACAAGTTGTAGGAATACTGCAACTTACGTCCACCGTATATTTGGAGCTACCGGTCATGTCTTAAGTGATGATTGAGTACAATGTAGATAAAGCAGAAAACCATAATCTGGCCAATTTGACATGTTTAATCTATCATTCAAATCCATGCACAATTGTAATGTAAACAAGGCTTGAGCAACAGAGCCACACCTTTCACTGTGACTAATCTCACCTAACACATTTACTGAGCTTTACTCGGTTAGCACTTTGACCTACAGTCATTTTCAAACATTTGTGATGGTCTGTGGAGCAACAAGAATATAATTACATGTCTGTGGCAGTGTGGGAACAAACATGAGTCACTGGGATCACCACATAAATGAGGAAGATTATTAACCAGAATTATTACAAATATGAAATACAGGACAACTTTGATAGCCGCAGAGGAAAACAAAAGAGCCAAAGACATCTTTAGTGTTAAAAATTCTTTATTTATGTATGCAATACTAAAGTTTGAAAAGAAATGCCTGGATGTTTTTGAGACGCATCAAGAACTAGCATAACATATTCAAACACAAGTGGCAGGAAATTTTCTTCTGTGAGGGAAACATCTTTGGTTTTAGGGATTAACTAAATAAAAA
Source organism: Zenarchopterus dispar (assembly GCA_028564865.1). Classification (NCBI taxonomy): domain Eukaryota; kingdom Metazoa; phylum Chordata; class Actinopteri; order Beloniformes; family Zenarchopteridae; genus Zenarchopterus; species Zenarchopterus dispar. The sequence goes on from JAOWBL010000014.1 coordinate 1,088,556, forward strand.
GGTTAAAAGGTAAAAACAAAGAGAATGTTAAACACAATATCACTACCTGACAAAGCTTTCTAGTAAACAATTGTCCTCATATGATGCAGATTTCATAATGTGATTCAAAATAAAGTCAACTTTTTTCACAAAAGCAGGTTTACACAGTTTTTCTTTTTACAAGAGAAGATAGAAGTATTTAAAAGTAACATCTGAGTGAAACAAGAGAAAATAATGAAGGCACAGAAGAAGACTAGTGTTGAATCCTTTTCCAGTGGGGTAAGCCATAGAGGAACTAAACTGAATAAAATAAAAATCATAACCAGCATGTTTAAAAAAAAAAAAAAAAAAAAAAAAAAAATCACAGATAGCAATTTGTTAGAAAACGTGTATACATGTAATTGTACATTTTGTTTTATTATAAATCCCACAGATTATTATCTATTTATTTAAAACACAAAGCACTGTCTGGTGCTCCATTTTGCTCATATTTGCCAGTTCATGTATTTAATCAAACTTGGAACTACTCATAAATGTCAAAAAAAAAATTATACAAGTTGTTGTGTCTCAAAAATACTCTTAAATGTTAATGAGCGAGATTCATTTTCTTGTTTTGTCCCTTTATTTCTCACGCTTGCATTTTTCATCCTTACAACTTTCCTGTCTTGTCAGTAGGACATTAGATTGTCCTTTTTATGATTTATTTGATGCCCACAATGTCATAGTACAATTTGTCATTTATCATTCCTGCCAGTTTTACCATCAGCTCATATTTGTGTGTATGCACTAACAAATTCCTAGTAGATTGTTGTTCTTTTCCCCACTGATGTCATAAATAAAACTAACTTGTAAAACTTCTTATATTCTCCAGGCTGAGGTGTCATCAGTACAGCCACAAAATAATTTGTACACAGGAGGTTGTTATTGTTCCAGAATCTTTTTTGAAAGATGATTTTTCAGCACAATATAGATATAAATTGTGTGTGACACAACATTTCCACTCTAAGTAAATAATCTTTTGTCTTTCTACGGTCTAATAAATTCAGAATCAGTATAAACAAACACCATTGGATGAAATAGAAGTTTCTCAGTCTTGAGGTACCAGCTATTGATATGTGGATCCCTTAAAATGTTTAAATTCCCATGGTTAAATTCATTACAGTTTCTCCCAGTCTCAACACCTCCTGTGGAAAAATGCATGCATGCCTTAACCAAAGGGAAGTTTATCATCCTTTCCTGCAATTCCCACCACACTTGTCCTGTTTTCACCGTGAGCCCGTGTCCAGGAGCCCTACAGAGCCAGGACACCTGTGGCTCCAGAGATCCTCATCCTCTTTCTACAAGGAGGCCAAGAACAAAACAAATGGGTTGAGAAGGAATCATCCGTCAAACCCAGGAATGCTGTCCTCTGCCCTTATCTAGTATCCTTGGCACCAGGTATCACTTGCTAAATTATTTTCAGGAAAGTCATAGCATAATAGCCTGAAACTAAGGTTTGCAAAGCTCAAACAATGAGCAACAAGAGGAAAGTCATTTTTTAGAAAAAAACATGAAACCATGACTTCCAAACAGAGTTGAATGTAACCATTATGTTTGGTTGTCCTTTAAACTTAAAGTGTCTCTTTTCTGTGTTCAGTATCCTCCATGAAGTGGTTGATGGAAAAAATTCCTCAAAAAAAAGGGAAAAAAAGAGAAATATTTGAGGCATGTTTTACTTTCATTGTTATGAACAAAAAGCATATGAGTCCATCCTTGTAGGAGTGAGATCACTCAAACCATCTTGTGTAAGCTGATGGCAGTGTGGGAGTATGCATTTCTAAAGCCCCCCTCATTGCAGAGGGGCTTTAGAAATGGGGCTCTGCTGAAATTCTGATGTTGCCTCAGTGTCTTACAAATATAAAGTTGAGTAAACATTTCCACTTGCAATTTATGGATTACTGGGGAAAAAATTGCTTCTAAACAAACAAACAAAAAACACCATATTAGCTATCATATAGTAGCTCAAAAACAACAAAATATTTAACAGGTACAACCTTTACTGGATACGTAAACACACTGAAGGCAGTTATAAAATGAACATTATATTTCATGGTGTTTAAGATGTAAATACTTAAAAAAAATACCATGCCTCACATAGAAAAAGGCATTTTCTGTACACCCATATTAAAAAGTTGATTCGCTATTAAAATGATTAGAGCTGCAAAGATGACAGTATATAAGCATAAAGGCCTCCATGACCTTCTGAATCACTAAAGCCTTTTTTGTTTTGACATTGAGACGAATGTTAGTGTCTTGCAGTAATTTCCTTCATTTGCATCAGTAATTCAATGGTTTTTGTATTGCTGTCTAATACAAATATTTCCCTTTTCAAATGGATTTTCAAAAGCATTTGATTATTTCAAACTGTACCTATTTTACTATGCCATATAGGTTAAATTTCAGGTGGACAAAAAAAAAATCTTTTGTTTAATATAGAAATAAAATATCGGTTATCAATGAAAAGCTTGGGAAAGAGGACACTGAATATCACCATGGGACATACTTACAATTTCACAACTATAACAGCAGACAAGTCAGAGCCATTGGACCCCTGAAGTTATATGTTAGTTAGGATCAGTGCTTTCTCAACCCATGCCATGCTTACAATCTAGTAAACAATCTCACCTCACTATGAAAAACACCCCAGAGACAGTTAGCTGAAGATGCAAAAACCCCCCATTCTAACTCTTTCACCACTGTTGCAAGAGATTTACTGTTTTCACAAAGAAAGAAAGAAAGAATGAAAGAAAGAAAGAACATATAGAACAAAAGAGGCTATTAGTCAGGACGAGAGGACCAGTAGCAGACAAACTCAGCAGGAGGAAGATAGTTGGTCCGATGCCCTGGAGATGTGCACCTATTGTGGTGATGGGCACCGACTGAAGTGTGATTTATGGCCTAATCCTGTCTTCTGTGGGTTGCCAGACAAAAGGTTTGAAAAGGAGTTAGTTGCACTGAGCCCTTCAATCTGAACTTTTAAGAAGTGTATTGTTACTTCTAGTTGCTAATGCAAACCATGTTGTGATTTTTATTCTGTGCTAGTGATAATCAAAGGCGGTGCTGTAGTAAACGTTTATGGAGAGACTATCATAGCAAATAAAGAGTATGTTTCTATTGTCATCTAATTAAATTAAACATTGGTTGGGAGGATATTTTGTGCCTGCTGAGTATTCAATAATGGTAGAAACTTGAGAAAGAATATGAAAGCAGAAGAAGTGATTCGTAAAATGGAATAATATTAAGACACCTGCTCCACAGCAATAGCTGCTGTAGGAATCTGGGCATCTGCCTCTGTCTCAACAGGGCTTTTGTGTTTCTCTTCATCTTCTTCTTCTTCCTCCTCATCTTCCTCTTCGCCAATATCTTCATCATGCTCTTGAACTGCCAGGCCAGCTAAATGATCACCATTCATCTCACATTCAATGCCTGGTTCTTTTCCATTCAGCGACACTTCTACCGTCATGCTCTCTGGGCCAGTCGGGCTTTGCGTCTCCTGAATCTCCTCCACACCACCTTCTGGGGTGTGCACCTCTGCCAGAGGAATCTCAGCATCTAGGCCTCCCAGAGGAGGAATTTCTACATGAGCCTCTCCTTCAGGTGAGGCAATTTCTTGTGCTGGGACCTCCCCATCTCGGACCTTCTTGACAGTAAAGGTCATGGGGGACACCTTAAAAGATGAGGTCTTGGCAGTTGGGCTCTTAGGGTGGTTAGGGGTCAGGCTCTTCTTGATTTTTTCACGCTTCTCTGGTGGTACAATCTTAGTGGTTATCTGGGTCACCTTCTTCTCAATACTCTGTCGTGAGAAGGCCTTCTTGAGGCTATCAACCTTCTTCAGACTGGAGCGCTTGAACTTGTCAGCCCTTCTTTCATATTTGATGGAAGTGGCTCCTGCAGCCTCACACTCCAGCACCTCGTCTTCCTCTCGAGGGACTGCAAGATCAGCATCATCATCTGAAGACAGGCTAATGGTCTGGAGACCCTCATCTTGGGTACGGAGGACATCAACAGAACCTGCGATAGATGGAGTAGGGTGGGTAGATTCTGCATCATACTGGCTTGGTTGTGGGGTCTTGAGGGAGTCTTTGACAATGACACTGGAGGGGATCTCATTATCTTCCTATTGGAAAAAAAAGAGCAGAAAAAGGGATGTTAAAAAGGCAGTCATTTCAATTGACTGGTTGAGGCAGGTTTGTGTTGCGAAGAATTGCCCAAAGTGTTTCTTTGTCAGGGTTTAACTTGTCAATTACTTATTCAAGGTGATTTAAGATTTCTACAGAATTTTCAACCCTGGAGATCAAAATCAAGATTCCTCAAGTGTACCCCAAACCAAGTACCCCCCTTAATATACTTATGTTTTCCTTCTGGGTATGTTCAAAGGGATCAATTTCCTAAACACAGTTAAAGAAGTATTCATAGTAAGCTGAATACTACGTTTAATATAACCTGGCATCTAGGCCTGGTCTGCCTTCTGAGGACTGAAGAAAAAGTCTCTGCATGCCTCCCAGATTGTCTCCTCAAGACATCTGAGGAATTCCACTTGTGTCTTAGCAAGTCACACACTTCTTTTCATTTTCTTTTTTATATCTCCCTGTCTCCAACCCCACGTCCAAAAACAAAATGATAAATGTAAATAGAGTGCGATGGAGACCAAAGATTTTGATATTTAATATATAGGGTTTCACTGTGTTTAACTTTGCCCATTTTTTTGCCATTAAAATGATTATACCTGCAAATATGTCAGTGGTACCTTCTTCCTTTTGTCATTTGACTTACTGCCTGTTCAACTGTGGGCAATCTTGGAATCACACACATGCAGGCACACACCTCCAATGTTCTCCTCCAGTAAAGATTTATCGTCCCCATTTTTTCACACCCAGGAGAGAGTGGAGAGTAGAGGTGCAGCTCCTGTGGTTGACATACTACACTAAATATCTGAAATGCTCATAAACAAAGCCTCCTCCTTGACAGCTAGAGCATACCACCAGTATCTTGTGGGCTCTTATTTCACTAAGTGTACCATGTTGCAGTGTTTACTGTTCACAATATAACCTGTATAGTTGATAAGGCAAGCTGTTTTAAAAGTAAAACTACACAAAACCATTGTGCTGAACATTTCCAATCAACATAATCTAAAATGCATTATTTCTTTAAATCCTGCACTGAAAAAGTGCATAAGCATCAAAGTATGACTGAGTTTTAAAGAATTCAGCACAGCTCTTAAGATTATGTGGACTGCTTCTAGCAATAGGATAACTGAAATTGTTGAAATAGTGTGCAATGCATTGCTCGAGGTGCCATCAACATACTTACAGACTGGGTCGACAAGATGGTCAGGTGTTCTGACGACACAAAATTTACTTCTTATGTCATTATTTATGTGTTTATAAGAATCACAACAGTGCAAGCCCTGTGCATGTTAGTCAATGACAAAATAGAGGCTGATAATAGTACACTCGAGCTGCATGTGAAGTTGGATCTAAAAATGTGTATAATTATGAAGTGCAATAGATAAATTTAGGGCTTTAATACTCTAAATATAATATGTTCAAAATTTGAAAGGATGCAAGGATATGGCTTATCATAATTAAATCTGCTGATCCAAATCAGTACTGTACTACAAATCAGTACTGTAATACTGTAAATGCTTACTTCAACTACTTTTTTGCATCACTAGCTGGATTTTACTGATTGCATAAACTTGACCCCTGAAAGATTTTAGGCAATTTGAAAACATGTTGGCTGCATCCACCTGCAGTTTTATACCAATCCATACTTTACTGCTGAACAAAACAAACAAAAAAAAAAACAAAGGAAATCTACACAGACACTGCTCTGCTTTTAACTACCTTTTGGACACCTGATATCTCACGGCTTGATCTCAAAAACATGTGGGTGTGATTCACATTTCAGGCATGTGTGTCAAGTATTTGTGGTATCTTCTAGTTAATGCTAATAAATCTGTCAGCATGTTCTCAGAGGCACATCAGGCCTAAAAACAGGGAAATTTTCAAGATAAAAAAATAAAAAACAAAGTTTCAGCACTTTACAGTGTACAGGACACAAAATAAAAATAAAAAACTGAAAGAAATTTGAAAATTAGGATTGAGAAGGTAAATGGACTCTTCTTGTTATCAGTTTCAACCAATTGGTTATTTCATGGTAGATTTTATTGTCATAATGCACCAAGGGTTTGTTAAGAGAAACCCAAACAGTGAAACGGCTAAAACTATTTTTCATTAAGGCAGACTGTAGTCACCCCTGTAGGCTTGTTAGTGGTGGAGCCACATCTTTTGTTGTACGTAAATGAGCAGCATAGTGCCTTGTTTCCACTTCCTTCTGTGGACTCATGATATGTCCGTTAGTCCACTAATCCCCACGGGAACCCCTGTAATCACTGACGAAAAACATCTTGTTCCAATATTTTCCAGTGCATCACTTGTTTCATGTACACTAAAATCTTTCAGCTTGTACAGTGGATTTCAGAGAGAATTTATACACTCTGTTAGCGTCTGGTGCTAGCACAGCGCAAATAACTGGGAGGCCTTTGGGGGAAGTCTTTCAGTTGCTTGAACATGTAGTGAAATTGTACATGTACAAGCTACAAATTTAGTTTATACTAGAAACTAAAAAATAAATTTATCTCCAATGGCAGCAATGAGTTGACGTTAAAGTTATCACAGTTATTAGCATTAATCCGACTGATCCCTAAAGAACTGTAATTCCTTTTTTGGGACACCCGGAGGGATGTTTTGAATTTCACACAGATTGATACAGAACAAGTGGAAACAAGTTACAAAAGCTCCATTTTGCAGGTGCTCTGAGAAAAAGTGGCACACCCACAAAGACGACATACATGCAGAATGAAACCAGAACAGCAGAAGCTGTGTTTAAAACAATTGGTCTACATCCACAATAAGGCTCAGATTTAATACTCTGCATCGGAAACCATGTATTGTTTTTTGTTTGTTTGTTTGTTTGTTTTTAATCCTGTTCATGTTTGTCAAAGAGATGTATTCAACACCTCGAAGGAGTGAACACAGCTATCTTTGCAATTGGACCTGTTGCATATGTACAGATGCTAGTTTCCCTTTAAAAAAAGACAATTGCAGAGTAGTTTGGAAACCTTTGCAGACTAAATTTATTGCACGATTCACCATATTTATTTTTAAAAATAATCATGTCCAAAATTTATTAGTTGCCATGGCTGATAAAGTTGCTGTACTGAGGACCCACAGCGTGTAAAGAGAAATGTGAAAAATTTGAGTATAAAAGCAGTATTTTGTGTCTTATCTACTGTAAATAATAGTCACAGGACTCACAGTTTGGAGAGGCAAGGAGGAATTCTGTTGGCATCTAAGCTAACAGCTATTCAGAATGAGGGCCATTTAAAACAACTACATAATGATAAAATTGCTTCTGGTTCAAATGAAGGCTCTATGGAGGATTTTTACACTTTTTCATCAGACAGCTGGAACAAATTGGTCTGTGGAACATGGTCAAGTTTTGCATCTCGAGCCAAAGACCAAGCTGCAATATGCTAGTGTTTTGGAATAACAAAAATGTAGTGACTGTGTAATGTAAAAGGGAGCCATTGCAAAAAATATATCTAATACAGCATTCACTTGAATTGCTAAAAAACATAGTAGCAAACATTCTGTTAGTTAAGTTATGCATCCGATTCTCCAAACAGAGCGTTGTGATTGCCATCTATTGTAGGTAAGATGGAAACTTCTAAATGCTTCACAAACCCTGGACTCCCTTTAAAATGCATATCACATGAAAAAGAATCATGGTATCTGAGAATGCAACCGTCATTAATAAACAGGAAGCAGAGGTAGAGTGCCATGTTGTGAAAAAACACTGAGGAAGAGCAGCAAAGCCAGTAGGGAGGAGCCGAGAAGTTTTAAACAATAAGGCAGAACAGTTACTTGAAGCAGAAGCAACAGTTAAATGTAGAAACACATAAAATAGTAAAGATCTGACTTATAAAAGAATTTTGTGGTTGATACAGATGCACATTTTTAGGGAATAAAAATTCCAGTGATATTGTGTCAGGCAGTATTATTCACACTAGTTTATATATAGAAAAGAAACATCTTAGAGGGATAACGAAAGCTGTAATGGAAGGGGTAACTGTTTATTAATTTTCCAGCAATGTATCTCAAACTAATTAAGATCTTACTGTGAAGACACCGACTGTGCCGCCGTACTGTAACTGTTGTGAAAAGTGCTGTGGCAGTGAAAAGAATGGAGTAAGAAGTTGTATTGTTGAACCAAATTAAATTTATGTGATACAACATCCAAGTTATCTTGAAAGACTTCCTACACTAAGAACGTCTTAGTTGTTCTTAGTGTGTCCATACATGCTTTGAACCACTCATATGGTGAAAAAGGGTGAACCCAACATGGGCACCATGGTGGATTTAGTACCCCTGAATAAATCCTCCACATGGATCTGCCAAAGATATACGCCAATTCTATCTTGGCATTCAGCAGGAGCAGTTTAAACACAACAGATGTTGCTGGCAGGAATACAAGAATGGCAAAGAGAATCTAGTCAATTTTCAAAATTGACCTATCAGTAACTCTCATTTACCCTTACTTACTGTTGCTGACCTGGACAATCAATCGGCATTGTTTACAGTTTTACAATGGCTACTTCTTGTGCGAAAACCTTCTCTTAAGATTTTTTAGACAAATTCTTGTACACAAAAAGGACCATCTTTCATCAAAGAGCATTCAAATGGGACTTAAATATGCCAAGGAATGTGTACAACATCTTAAAATAGATGCAGGTGGTGAATTTGGAGGCGAGGTCTACAGTGGAAGCAGGAGAAAATCTCATCTTGCAGTCGTCATGATTGCAAATAACATCAAGGACCAACACTGCTCATCAATCACTGGGTGAGATTAAATTAATTTACTTTTAATTTGGAAAGGCATAAAAGTTTAGCTCTAATGTGTTACGGAACTTCACATCTAGTTATTCACCGCTACAAGTATATCTGAAGTTATAGTATCACATAACTTCATATGTACAATTAGCCATCTATCACAAGACCTAAAGTGATAAAGATATGACACTCCTAGATACCAAGCACTAGATTTAGATGTTCTAACTTTGTGTCTGGTGCTCGGTAAATCATGACACTAGTGGCAAATAATGCTAACTAGCGTTAACACTAGTCAGCTAACTAATCCGAGGGATAGGTCATGTCGCTATTTAACTGAAATCAAATTACTTTAGATTACATTAGCAGAGTTAAAATCATTGTTCCTTTGATTTAGCTTAAGATAAATGAAGACGTCCTTGCTGATCTTGTTGAGTTTGGCAGCTTAATCTCAAGCAGATATTTAGCTCTGTTTTACTTGAATTAATGAAATAGAACAAAATAAACTCCACTGCCCATCCTCTTAAAATATCTGAACTAGATATTATTCCCACCATTTTGATTGATTTATTTATTTTATTTATTTATTTTTTGGTTACTTTTGGCATAAACTCCATGAAAGAGATAAGAGTTCAGGATCTTCTAACATTTTTCAAGACCTAACAGTAGGGCAGTTATGTGCTTTGTGTGGCCTCAAATGTAGAGAAGGATAATAACTGAAAGACTTGGTAAAAATAGCAACAGTTGCTGGAGTGGAAGGTGAGCATTACCTTATAAACACATCCTTAAACACAAATTACCCCCATGATCACACAATCTTGAAACTTTGGTGTAAACTTGTAATGTCATGAATCCTGAAGGGGTAGCAATCAAAATCCTGACTTCTGAAATGCTCCCACTGGGACCAGAGTTTGTACTGAGAATGAAGCAAAGATGTGGCTCAGTTCCTGCACTTTCATGCCCGTTGGGACTCAGGAGTTAGAGGTTAAAGATAAAGGATAATATTCATTTAAAAATCTGTGGGTTTTATTCTGTTCTTCATTTCTTTGTTCTAGTTCTAGTTTGCTGAGATTTGATTTCAACTGTAGTTTCTCTCAGGTCGCACTTGTTAATAGCTGTGTTTTTCATTTATAACTGCTTCGTTCAGTTTATTTTCTTTGTCATTCAAAGTCTTGACTTGTTCCTGTTTTGTTTTGCCTGTTTGTTTGGGCTTTAGACATCCTGCTCAGCGAAATCCTTTTTTTTTTTTTTTTTTAAATAAAAATCAGTTTGTTGTTTTTTTTTTTGCCATCTGCCAGAAGTCTGTATTTGGATCATCTACTATACATGCCTATGACAACCTGAGGTTTTTTTGTTCGGTTTTTTTTTTTCAAAATTTAAATGTGTACATTTCAGACATAGTGGCAGTTTTAGCCACCATAAAGTGTGAGGATCCATCTAAATCTAACTACTCATTAAAAAAAAACTAAAAATAAGTAAATCTTAGTGTGCATGGCCCCTCCATAATCCCGCTGAAGCATTATTTGATAAGAAAGCTCGATTGTTTGGTGGCACTAAGGTGTGCAAAGATTAAAACTAGATCGTTCTGCTCCAGTCTGGGCATGTCAAAGATTTCTAATTTGGTTCAGACATGTTCTTTATAGTCACGACAGGCTGGGAATTCTGTGTAAGGAACCAACTTCTGACTAAACCTGAGTCAAAGGAGAAAAGGTGTTCAAATACTGTACAGTACTTGGGGCTTTGCAAAACTTGATGTAATGTTCTTTTATTTATAATTTTTTGGTGATCAATATTGATCATATCTAGATCGTCTCTGATAACCAGGTAAAAAAAGAGAAAATCCAGCTTTCATCATCTCCTGTTTGCACCACAAAACAGAAAGACAATCTCATCTGACGCCCTTTTCAGAGTAAACACTTTTATTCCAAACCGTTTACTTAGTATTTATTTGGTTCCTCAAATATTGAAACTATATGAAATTAGCATGGCCCCTGTTTAACCCCCCAACAGTCTTGGCATGCAAGCCACAATAAACATAATACCATTTGACCCAGGACTGCCGTGTTTGCATGTGTGCGTGTGTGCATGTACTTAACTTTCTGGCAATAGTCTCTTGGGAACCTTGTTAATTAACATACCCTCTAAGCAGAGACTCATTAACCAGTGCAAAAGTGATATGTTGTGTACGTGTGTGTCTTTTGAGCTTCAGCATGGATCTGTGGATGGTCACAAATCCACAGTCACAATCGTTCCAAGAAGGAAACCTTTTGAAAGAGCAAGATGAAAGAAGACTAAAATAAACTCAATGATAATTTATTGTGACAAAAAGTCTACTGTACATTAAAAGATAGGAACTTCAAAGCTCTTTTTTTTTGGTACTGACTTATGTAAAGGGGTTCAACGTCTCATGTAACAGTCTTGTGGTAAAAGTGCCATTTAATTGCAAGTCCTTCTAGGTGTTACTAAGCCAGAGTTTGTGTAAGGTAGCTTTCTGGAGTCTTTTGCTGAGCTCAAGCAGGGACATCAGGACGGGGCGTGGCAGTCTGTAACCACATAAATGAACAAAAGCTCACGTTACTCATAGATTGTGTGTGTGTGAGTGTGTGTGTGTGTGTGTGTGTGTAACAGTATACTGTTTCTTATGCTTTTGTTTGCATCTCTTCCTTTCAGGACCGCTCTACAGTTAGGAGTCACCTGTCCATTAATTTTGAAATAGCAGGTGTGCCTAAACTTTCAACCGGTGTCGATGTCAAACCTACCAAATGCATCCAATGCAAATAAGTAACTTTAAGCATACTATTACACTTAAAAAAGCTGATAAATATACTCAAGGTCTAATCCTTTCAAAAGCATTGCCAAAATGATGATAGTAGCTTGTTTCAGTTTGGCTTTAAAGAAGAGCTGGTATGACTAACCTAATCACATTCTTGTGGGCCAAAACAGAAAGGAAAAGCAACACTGGCTATAGATTTCCCATTTCTATCCACTCTGAAGCATTTTCTAAAGCTTCTTATCTGTAATACAGCCCAGGTTATTCAAATGTTAATCAAAACACAGCCCCCTGCCCCATCCCATCTGTGAATAAGTGACTGAGCCAGGTCTACATGAAACTCAAGCAGTTGTGCAAATTTCCCTCCATCTGCATATGTTTTGATTAGAGCACATCCCTCCGTATTGCAGTGTAGAGAGCCGGTTTACAGCTCACCCCTGCCAAGCTTGTTGGGTTACACTGCACCGCTCTACTCTCACCCATTGTGCATGAAGAGCCATCTGTGGACACAGGAAGGAAGAAGGAAAGGGAGGACAGGAAATGGAATTCTCTTATTTGTCACTGGACATGATAAACTCTCGGTGTACCTTACACAGCATAAAGGAATCCACACACTGGACACTTCACTAAAGATGTCAACTAGCGCAACTTACAGTGTGTTAATATAACAGCAAACCATGTCAGGTATACCTAAACTTTAACTAAGATTTGTGTTTCCAAAGCAGTATAAAATCTATGCAGCAACTTTGCACCTATTTTGAAACATGCCTCTGGGCCTAAAAAAAAAAAAAGAAGAAAACTTTGCACAACAACTTTGGGCTTTCTTTCATGTTCAAACCCCTCCCATATCTGCCTCACCAAAAGAAAACAAGGCATGTTTACTGGCCTTGCGTAATCACACAATACAATAACCAATTCATGCACCATGTCATGCTGACGTGTTGGCAGAAATAAGACCTCTATAATTTAGAGAAGCCACCATCATTCCTACTGACATAAATGACCACGTTGGGTGTCTGAGGGAACTTTCTCAAGCAGCCTATAATTTATATCCACTTTGGATGATGATGTTTTACATGTTCAGAGGTATATACTTTTCAATTCTCCTAATTAATTCTTCCCATAGGATGGTAATCATTACAATAACCTCATGGGTGACTGGGTCTGTGAGAGCCTTGTCATTCACTGCACTTCCTCCATCAGCCAGATTGCATCACTAAACTTTCACAGCTTATTTATCACTGTTCTCCCCTGATGAATGATGTGAAGTGGTCGAGAATGCCTTTGGCAGTGCCATCTGAGAATTTCTGCACATTTATGGCTCCAGTTTCTCCAATTTTGACTGTGTTTGTACACTTCAGCTCTTCTGATCAAATTCTCCTTTCCACACAGAGCTTGGGCACAGTCCCATTCAGTGGATATCTAAACCATTGTTTGATAAGGCCTGCACAGCGATACCATGAACATTTTTGATAAGTCTGTTTACAAATGGGACAATGTTTACTCAATTTAGAGGTGAAAGGGCATGAGCATCCATAGGGAAACACGGAAACCAGCACGTTATCTAAAGAGATGTTTTATTGTTTTTCACGTTCCATTTAAGAGAAACAAAAAAACAATAGTGGGAAACAAAATTGCAATCACTTTCCTACATCCTGCTATGGCTGTAAAAGATTTGGAGGGAATTTAACAGAGCTCAAGTAGGAGAGTTATTTTGGTTTCTTTTTTTAATATTAACAAAACCTCACTGTTAAAGCTCAGCTTAAACAGTGAAAATGCAGTTACAAACTGGCTTTTGCCTCAAGATCGAAACAGCTGAGCAGACTCGTCAAACCTGAATGTAGGCTGACAGAAGAGGAAAGGTAACACTAACTCATTGACATGAGTACTGTTAGAAAACTGCAGTTTAAAACCTTATCAACACCCACTCCTATGTTGTTAAATAAAGGCTGTACTGTGTAGATGTTATTTTCTCTCAATATTCATCTCCCTCTCTCTCTTCTGCAATACTGCTTGGAAACCTGAACGATTATATGAGGGATGAACCTCAAAGGAAAAGCAAAAATGATAAACCGGGAACGCATGCTCTTAAACTTCATTGTTCATTTAGAAAGCCCGACTTACAGGCTGCATAGTCATTTTCAGCTCCGGTATCACTGAAACCAGTTTTATACCTCCTGCATCTGAAAGCGCTTCTCTTAAAAAAAATAATAAAATAAAGGGGAAAAAAAAACAACCTTAAAATGAATAATGCATGAACCTCCTTTGCACTGAGGGACACGTACCCATTTTCTCTGTAAAGTTCAGCATAGTATGTGTGATCTAAGGACAAAGAGTATTAAAATATTTATGTGAAACAAGACTTGTAAAGAACATAACAGGTTTATCCATAGTAACAGCTGCATAAGCCCCACCAACTAAGCTAACACCCTTTCACTTGACTAGACATCAGTATAGGCTTAGTGACACGTAGGCCTAGAGGCCCAGCACATCTGAACGCACTGAAACCGCTTTCAGCTACAACACCAGTGTAATATATCATCTGGACGAAGGGCACAAACAGCAAACCTCAGCTGTTGCCTGCAGCCAGCAGCCTGCTCCAACCTGTGAAGACAACTCTGTTTCGACAGTGAACGCACACAATAGAGCTCCAGTTACCTGAAAATATCCAATTACTCATGAACACATTTTATTTAGAAAGAAAATTTAAAAAGATGATAAGTGCCTTCTCTGTCTTGTTGGCTTTAAAGAATTCTTCTTCTCAGTTGAGTAGTGCTCAGTTCTGCCACTTGTAATATTTATTATAATCCACTGGCAATAATATGTTAAAATAATTGTGTAAATTGTGTTTTTATTTTTATTAGGATTAGGGTCAGTACCACTCTCGTTTGCTGTCATTTCCACCAGTACAGAATGTACCAAGCCAATCACAATGAGGCGGGCATGGGCTTTATGTGTTGACTCATACGGGCGCATCCAAGAGCCACTACTCAAAACAACGAAGATAGCTGCAGAATAGCTAATAACACCTTGGATCAACATGTTTTTACTTTAAAAGCAGCCAGAGCTATTCAACAACACTCCAGCCCCACTGCACACTATTTCAGATGTTTTTGTTGATAGTGGTCTGGCTGTTGCGTTCCCTAACTCACAATCTTTGTTTCTCTGATTGGCTGTTCGCCTGCCCAATGGCATCCAGAGGCAGTTTTTCCTTCAGCCTCCTCTGGCAAATCAATCTTGAAACCAGAGGAACTTGAAAGACTAACTATTTGCATCAGAAAGGAAAAGCAATTAGAATGGCTGGTCAGCCAACACCAAAGCATGTCTGGAGTTACTAATTAGTCAACAATAGTTAAGTCTATGTCATTTGCAATATTACTGTTTCCTACAAATATGTACATGCAGAAAACTTAGCTACACGTGTTAGCGCTGGCAAAAGAGGCAAATCTTATACCTGTACTCACCAAGCTGCACTCACTCGTTAGTCCCTGAAAACACATCATCAAACCATCTCTGATAGCAGATCAACCTAGCATGCTAAATTCAAAGTAGAGACAACAACAAAGAAGAAAGAGCAACATGGGAACCAACCATTGTGCAAAGAGCTCACACCGCTTGTTTCTTTCCCGGGTCCACTTTCAAACAGGACCAGGTTGGGGAACCAGGTAGCTGTCAGTTGTGTTATGTTTGACCATCTGTTGCCAATCAGTCATGTGGTGTGAACAACACAATGACTTCACAATTACAATACAGTCAGGTAGTTTGAACAGCAACCTGCCAACACTCAAAGTCTTGTAGTGTGCTCAAGCTGTCTACACACCAGATGATTTTGGGCTCTGAGCCAAATTTTCCCCCAAAACTGATTTTGAACTTTGTTGATTGTTTGTCCAAATAACTCAAGTGTGAAGTATCAATAACATTATTTTATTGCTTATGTTGATGAGGATCCAATCGCAGAGTCTTCCTGATCCCAAATCGACCATAACAAACATGTTAGAAGACCAACTTGTGGGATTGTGGGAAAAAAAAAACAAAAAACATATGTATAAAGTGTAATGAAAGAACAAACAATGCAGACCATCCCTTGTTTTTCTTTTTATTCTGAAGTCATATTTGACAAGACAGATTTCTCTGATTTTTTTGTGTCTGTGAAATCAACAGTATGATAGCAATACTAGTGTGAGAATTTGAGGTTTTTAATATTAAATCAAGTCAATCAGCTGAGACTTTAATTATATCTGTTACCTTCCTTTTTCTTGAAAACAAAAAAGGTTAATATTTAAATACTGACTAGTGAGTGGCCAGCTTCAAGACTTTAGGAAGGTGAGGTTATGGCATGAGACATTAGTCCAGGCTGGACCTTTAACTTACATCCATGAGAAAGTACCTTTACAGACTGGCAAAAGCTGAACGCCACTTATTATCAGACTGCTATTTAGCATTTCCAACTCCAGCTGAGCCAGCCAGTAAAGGTGAGAGGTTGAGGCGAGGTTGAGGACAGTACTGTCAGTTTGTCTTCCATCTAAAAACAGGAGTGCACAGTGGAAAAGAAAACAACATCTTCCTGCTGCCAAAAGCCGAGATTAAGACCCAACCTTTGGTCAAGGCTCAGTACACAAAAAACTCCATGACTAGTGGCAGCAAAGCAAACAAAATGACAACAATTACTTATTCCAAGCACTCAAAACCTTTGAAGGTGTCTTCTATAGTAAGTGTGAGGTAGAATGTGGTGAGAGGGGGAAAAAAAGTTCATGTTGAGTTATCAAATATACAGTTGGATGAACACTCACTCCTGCAGCACAGTTTCAAGACAAACAAAAGGAAGTCACTATGTTTACTTTAGCCACTGAGTATATTTCTTTTCCCCCCATGAAGATATTCGTTGATAGCATTTGAGACTTCAGACTTTTGTGTCTCCACGTCTCCCACTGATTACGGGATCCCAGAACTCAAATCACCAGTCAGCCTCTTTCTGCCCCACTGAGAGGAACGCACAACTGTATTCTCATTTCTAAATACACTGTGCAGAAAAACCAAAAAAACAACTTAAGACTGGGGACGAATGCATGCAAAGTGGCAGAACAAATAAAATGCTCAAATTCAATTTGCCTTTGTGGCTCACTCATTTGCTGTGATGAAATTCCTCAGCGATATCAACAGAGATGAGAATATTATGATCTACTCAGAATTAAATAACTTCTGCCACAGGAAATTAAATTTGGAATATGCTGCCACTCATGTGGCATGCTGCCGTGATTCAGATCCAAATAAACTATAATATCTCTAGGGGCATTTAAACTTTCAGGTAATCAACCTTTGAAACAAATCTGCATGAAAAACAGCACAAAAACACAAAACATATCTGTTTTTCCAAATGAAACAGAAATCCCCTCACAGCTCCCTGCACTGTAACACGATGGAATCTTAGAGAGCTGGGAATTGTGCACATCAACGTGTGCATACGTGTATGTCTAAAATGAGGAGAGAGCTATGTGGAGACAGGAAAAGCACTGGTGCACAAAAACAAACAAGGCTGAAGCAGCGGTAATTAAGCCCTCATTAGTCCTTGTTATGAACGGCAGTGCAATGGAGCGGCAGACATCCATGTCTTCTCTGACCGACCCAGAGCTGGTAGGGACCTCTGCTCTCTGCGATCGTTTACCCAGAGGCCCTCTGTGTTTCCACCTCAGCTACCAGATACAGGAACATGAGTGTTAAGGATCAATTTTGCTGTGAGTAAAAGCGAGGAGAAGCCCCCCACACCCTCCCTCTTGGCCAATAGGTAAAGGGCTTGGTACATTAGGTTCAATTGTTGGATGCGTGGCAAATGTGTGTTATCAGAGAGCAATGAGAGCTCTCAGGGAACCAGCACAGGTGGCTCGAGAAAAAACAGATGAAATGGAGAGAAAGGGCAGCATGAAGAGAGAAAAAAAACAACAAACATTTTAAAACACACACACCAAAAAAAAAAAAAAAAAAAAAAACTACAGCACAGACAGAGGAATTAAAAACGGGGGGGGAAAGAAAATGAGGGCTGAACTTCATTCTTTTACTGTCCCCTCCCCTCAGCGATACCAGCACTTATTTACCAGCTCTGCAACTGCCTACACCTGACCCAACACATCAGCATGACATTCACTTGGTTAGCTGCATGCACACACATGTTGTGTGCACACACCCCTGGGGTCATACCTGGCCTTACTACACCCATCTGCAAAGAACAGTTTAAGTACAGTCTACAGGGGCCAGGAATGCACTTTTAAATGGAGTTCATAAGCCTGACAGATTCTGCAAACTTTAGCTACTTAATTCTGCATACTCTTAATAATGTATTAATGTAGAAGGAAAAAAAGACCACTCCTACTTCATCCCTTCTGGGACACAGAAGAGTCTGAAAATGAAATCGATTCATGGTGAATCACCCACAGGTTTGTACAGGGTAAGGTCTTGGCACCTGTAGACATTTGAACAACAGAGCCTCAGTACCTGGGAAACCAGATAACAACAGCGGTTAAGAACTCTCGGTTGCTCTAGCTGTGTCAACAATGCCCTCCCTTTTCAGTACCTGGGCACACACACACGCACACACACACACGCACATACACGCACACACAATCTCTCCAAAGTATCTACACACACACTTCCACACATAAGTGAAAAAAAAGTCCTTGACTTATTTGTCCAGAAAGACTTCCATATGCACACAGCAAACACACCTGAACCAAGTTTTATAGTCAAATGGAATTGCACCAATTAAATACAGTACTTTGAGGGTGCATGGCAACCACCTGACACCATAAAATCATACATGACCTGTATGCCATGAATGCACAGTCTGCTTTTACCTGCTTTTTAACAACTCTTCCAGTGTTTTTAGATAAGTGAGGTCAGGTTTATGCAAGTATATTGGTCATACTTTCCACTTTCCGTGAGTCTGTGTAAAGTTTAACTCTCACTGGTGGATACTGCAGTCAAAGTTGGAAATTAATCTCAAATGCATGTGTTCATCTGAATTATTACTGTGGGGTGTAAACAGATCTAGTCAAAGTCAGCGTCTAAGCCCTCCTCTATTATCTCCTGCAGCTCCATTCCCAGACACACCCTTCTTCTCACACACAAGGAGAGACTCATGAATGTGTGCGAGTCTTGCTGAAACTCACACTTGCTGAAACCTTAACTAAAAACAATTGGGATTATACCGTGCACTTTTGTAGCATATTCCTGTTGGTGCTACACAGGTATGTTTGTTTGTAGTCCTGTTCGACAAGTTTGAAGAACAGAAAATATAATAAAGCACCGATCATCCACAGCGTATCACGTGTCAGTGCCTGCTATCACACAATAAATGTGCACACATCTGAAACGCACTCATTTTTACAGGCAAATAGGAATGCAAATACGGTAGGAAACACACAGACAAGAGTGAGTCCTCTCGAAAAGGCCCATATTAAAAAGAGGACAGTCCAGATATGTTTTAAATATTAATAAGATCTGTCAAAAGAAAGACGAAAGAAAAAATAAAAAGGACAAATAAAATTTTATTACTATTTCAAAACCACTCATATCCATTGTGAACAGCAGTTTTAAGCATTTAATATAATGTCACTCCCAAACTCACAACCACGGGTTTGTTTCATCAAACTAAATGGTCAAAAAATGCTAACATAAACTGAGGCCTCTATACATTCAACTTTACATCAAAACACTACCATTTTTCTATCACTTTGACTTTTTAACAGCAGTGTTTTGGGAGCCCTGAAACGCAATTTTTTTCCTGGTGCCATAATGAAAAAATATATTGAAACGTAGCCATAGCCTTTTTGCGTAAGCAACCAAAACACAACTTTCAACTTTCTAATCTAACTATTAACCCTGCAACAACAAAAGCAGTAGATTAAGGGATGATGAGAACATACTTAGGGCAGCACATCAAGTAAAGTTTACTATTTTTAGGTCTGTGGGTTCCCCTTTCAGTGCGGAGGTTAAGGTCTTTCTATGACGCTGCAAAACATTTGCTCTTGCTAGGTTTTCTCTCATAGAATCCTACACCCTAACCTCCTCCAGACTCACATGGACCTACCCAGAAATGTCACTACACATCATGCTGTAACAAATCTGATCGTCCTTTTAGTGCTGTCGAATTTCCATCAACTACTTTGCTTTGACTGCAGCACTGTGGGTAAAAATTACTTTTGCTCAACATTTATCAGCTCCAACTAACACAGCATATGCTTTATTGGCTCCGCTGCTGTGTTTAAGCTACATATAGGAAATAAACAAAATCAAGCTCATTAATGAAAAGATGCAGAAAAGAACCCATGTCGCCACCTAGCATTTGCTAGTGGAATTACAGACTAGCGACACAAACAACAACAGACAAATACAAATGCAAACTACAATGTAGGTCTTGTATGTAGGCTACATTTGTACTTGCTGCATGGAAACATAATCCACACTTTAGTTGACCCCCACCATGATGCCCAATGCAACTATGTGGTCCAATTTAATCGCTGGTAATGTGATGTAGTGCTAGCAAACGATAAGTGGGCAGGGAGTAGAAAGTTGTTTGTGTTGGCTTTTGCTCATAGCAGGAGGCGGGAAACTGTGACAGCTCTACAAGACACTTTCTAAAAGTAGCCAAATATTTCTTCAAGAGAAACAGATTTTGTAACATAAAGCACTACTCTGTGCAGCGTTAATTTAAAGTAGCAAATATATAGGTAGCATATTTGTTACTGAACTGCTACAGAGGATTTTGAACCTATTAGTTTTGTAGCTTTGTTCTTGAGTTCACATGTTGAACATTTATGCTAAAGGCTTTCTTCTTCTCTGGTTTTAGTGTATTTCTATACCAGAGTCCCAGCACAGCTACAGACCTGGCATGTATACTACAGTATTTCTATTTATTTTGGGGGGCTTTCTGAGTATGAGGACATTTCTAAAAACTGATGGGTGTTTGAGTGACAGTTTAAAAAAAAAAAGAAAATAAACTCCACATCTAAAATAGAAGGCATTGCCCTTTAAAAGTGCGCTACCGTTTTTGTTTTGTTTCTAGTAGTAATTATGCATATTAAATCTTGTTTTTCAATTCTTTTCGTCATCGTTTTCCCTCACCTGGAAGATGAGCACTTTGAAGTGGTTTCTCTTCAGCAGGTGGCTGTGGTTGGCCTCAAGCTTCTTCACCTGGACCGCCTGTTTGTCCAGTCGCTCCCTCACCTCTTTGAGGCCCCCGCTCACTTTGCGAGATCTTTCCAGCAGCTTGCTGACGCTGTTGGAGGTGCTGATGTGGGTCTTGGACAGACGTGTCACGTCACCCTGCACCACCCGCACGGCACTCTCCAGGTCAGCCTGTCGCTGCTCCATCCGCTGCTGGTTTTCCTGGACCGACTCCAGCATGTTGACCAGCTTGTCCAGGAGCGCGACCACCGTTATGGCGCTCACCTGGCCGCGTTCGAGCGGGCTGCTGGGCGCAGCCCCCGCGCTCGGGCTCGTCGGGATCTTTAAGCCCAGCCGGGAGAGGGTCCCGGTCGGGGTCGGGGAGGACGGGGCGGACGACGGGCTAAAGCTCGGAATGAGGATCTCCTGATTTTCGGGCTGCTGCTGCTGCTGCTGAGGGGTGGAGTGGGTGCTGCCTGTTGAGCTGCTGGGCTCGACGTGGGACGCGTCTTCTTCCATGGCCAACAGGTGGTCGAATATCCCGCTTTAATAAGGGGTATTTCACCTGAACACAAGCTTAGAAGTAACTTTACAAGCTGACAGGTACTGCTCAGACTTGCTTCAGCAGACAACTGAATGTGAGGTGTGTAACTTCGTGGAATTGATTCGGACTCCACGCCCCTTCGTGCTTTTTTTTTTTTTGCGCCACAACACATACACATTCGCATAAATACACAGTGAACTTTCAAAATACCTCCCCTGCACTCGGGAGGGAGGGGCGGAGTTGCTATGGAAACCGCACAGGCCTTGCCCATTGACAGTATAAAGTAAAGCTGGTGTGTCTCGTGTGTGGGTGTATGCGTGAGTGTGTGTGTGTGTGTTCTTCCTAGTATTTCAGCCTACTGTGTTTCCATGTGACCACTTTAAACATGCCTGGCTGCATTTGCTAAATAAAAGCGAGAGCAACTTTTGTTTACTGCACTAGCTGGTGTGTGATTTGTATTGTGTCAAAATGTCCCAGACTGTATTGAATTTGAGTGACAGAGTTTTGGGTGTGTGTGTTTGTCTGCATTGCAAATGAATAAACTGGCTTTAACAGATGCTATACTCAAGAATTGGACTAAAATATTTTAAAACTAACCAAGTGAAGGTAAGTATATGTTAAAAGAGAAGAAATGACATTTTGACACTATGTCAAATACATGATCTACTGTGTTGAAAGAACCACTGAAAATATCCCAAAGAGTAGCTACAACAGTCCAAGGGGGCAACACCCAGTTTTCCTCTTTGAACCAAATCAATACGCGCAGCTCCTCGAATGACCTCTCGGGGCTGGCTCCAAAAGAGAGTCAAACCCCACATATGTTAAAATGTTTAACTGTGCGGTAAAAAGAAACATATTTACAATCTTTTACAAAAGAATGACTTTAATCTTGCTAAATTTGGTATCTAGGATAAATGTGGGGTGGTGAGGGGATTGTTATGTATCTCAGTTATATAAAGTCACAAATGTATCCATGATTAGGAGCGTATTTGTTGCCAAAGCACTAGCTGCATCATTAGCTACTTAGCACATTCGGTGAGCTTCACTTCTCAGCTGTGAATCAGCACCTAACAGAGCATAATAATTTATTTTTCAAAGATAATATGGCTTGTTGTGTTGTTAATCCTACTAACAGGCTGCTTCAGCCAATTCTGGGTTGGCCTGGAAGGATCCATTGTAACATAGCCCCGAGAAGCTATCTGTGCCCTAACTGAAGGCTGCTAGTCTGGGATAACTGGTGTACAGTCTCTAGCTCAGTGACATCTACCTATTACAGCAACTGCTGGGTCCTCCAGTCAAAAGACTTTGCCCTGAATAATTTCAGGACCCTTTCAGACCAGCTGGACCACTAGCGAACAGGCAGCCAAACGTGGTGGAGTTAGTTGGTCATCAAGGGCTCTAGCAGGTCCCGCAGAGCTCTGTTAGTCTTTGTTTCAGAGCTAATATGAATGTCTTTTGGTAGCAACATCTGAAATGAGGTGGTTAGATAAATTAAATGTAAGGTAATATTAGTTAGACTAGTCTTTCTTGTTATTAGAAATTGTTCATTATACAGTGTAAAATATAGCAATATTACTTTTCACTGGGTCAAAACAGTAGCACAGTGGAAGAATAAAAAATAAAACACAAAAGATCCTATACAATATAACAAAGCATCTGCATAGGACTATAGCACAGTGCAAATCAAGTAGAATCAGAATATACACATTCCTCATATTAATAATTTGTTATCAATATCAGTCAAATTATATATTTCAAGAGGATAACAATATTGCACAGGAGAATGAGTAATTCAGGTTCAGTGTGAGTTGTGTGGGGGGTATTACACAGATGTGGGATATAAAGTAGCATGAGCTAAACCATGCTAAAATAAATAACTTGCGTTAACTGACCTAAGGTTGACGTGTGATATCACCCACACAAAACATATATCTCAGCAAATAAAGAACTGAAATGATGCAGAAGCTGTAGTATTTATTCTTTTTTGGTAAGTAAATACAACTGTTTGTTTTAGCGTATGATAATATTTACACCGGAGTTAGAATGCTAGTTGTATATTGTATCTTAGGTTGGGTGACTAACATATGATATGCTACCCCTACTGGTCTGTGGTGATATGATTATATAGTGTGCCTTTAAAGTATGATTAAGAGTCAATCCATTTTTTAAAATTTTCACACTTTTTCAGTTACATACTACAGACTGCATTTTTCATAAATGTATGTGTGTGTTCTCTATCTCTGAACACACACGTTAGTGAATGGCTGATTGAGTGTGTGCTTTGTATCCCCACTGCTCTTGTTTTTGTGCTCTGTGTCAGGGGATGGGACAAACACATGGAAATATGGAAATCCCTATTTCCATAATGACTTCATTTGTCCTCTGGCTATCTGCCCAGGCCTCTGTCTCAATCTCCCTTTTTGCCCCTATCAATGGAAATCTTTTATTCACAGGAAGACAATCACTTTTTCAGTCTAATACATTTTAAACTGGAAAAACATATGTGGTGCTCAACAGGAATGTTATTACAATAAGTGTGAGTGGATGTCAGTGAGTTTGCATGATGGTAGAGAAGTATATGTTTTTATCTTATTTCAGATAGCATGAGGAGCAGACATCACAGATGTAGGAGAGGAGAAAATGAAAAGCATGAAGGAAGAAGCTGAAACCATTTATTCCCTCGGTTATTAAGAAGAATGGAAGGTCTTTGGTAAATACACTAGGTCTCCTACTTACAAACAGGTGTTGCTCCTAGGGCTCACTTGTGTCCTTTTTGTTTGTAAATACAGTATTTATACTGTGTCATATTGGTATGTCTCGATAAATGTTTTAGTTTCAGACAGTTGTAGTTTTGGATATTTATACAGTATTTTTTAGCAGTCAGTTTATATCAGATGGAGGCTGAAATAACACTAGAATGAACATTTTACACCTAGCGTCAGTAGCACTGGTTCAGACCATAAACTATATAAAAAGAAGTGGAAAAACTCCCTGAGATTTCACTCATAGGTTTTCTGAAGAGTTCTTTTGAAGCCTCTTTTTTTGTGTCTCTGCATGGCACCATGTTGCCAGAAATTGACGACCCTCCCAGTCACACAACTATGATTAATCCAAAATGTGGCAAATATTCTAAAAATGTTCCAAATGCTCCACTGAAGATAATAAATCATTGGATCTATTTTACGCAAACATTAGTGACACATGCCGCTCCGCTAACAGTCACAAATAACACTGTTAGGAAAAGTAGATCAAGATTGGGCATTGCTCATTTTCACTTACACACCTACTGGGCAGTGGCAACTTGTGACCAAAATAACTTTGACTTGTGCACAGGTAGCTGTGGAAACTCTATATGGATGTTTTGAGGCTCCAAACCTGAGTGTACTCTGTTAATCATATGGAAATGACATTGCTGCTATTACTGAGAGGGTGCAAGGCAATGTTACTTATGTCTGGAAAATACCATCCTCACTAAGATAGCGAGGCTCTTTCAGAAATAACAAGCCTTGGATCACCAGTGAACTGAAGGAGTTGCTCAACAACAAATATCTGCCTTAGATCCTTAAGGAAGACGGAGTTAAAAAGTTGAGCTAAGTGGGCACAAAGAGATGAAAAACAAAATGCTTGAAAGCAAGCTCCAGCAGAACATCATGCTGGATGTATAGCAATGGTTTGAAAAAGATAACAGGTATCAAGGTGAGAGATCAAAGGGATGAAATCCTAAAAGAAGCCATGCCCATCTGAAACCACATATTTCTTGTCACTGCTCTGCAGTGACAAGACAGAACTTCCATGGCACAGAACTTCCATGGCTCTCTTATCTTTTACCCCCAATTTCACTGATGAGACTGAATCAAAACAAGGCTGTAAGCCCGGATGGCATCAGCTCCAGGGTCCCAAAGGTTTGTGCAGACCATATATGTGGAATTCTTAGAATCAGCAGAAGGTTCCATCCATCTTAAGTGTGAACAATACAAAGAAGATAAAAAAGGGTTTGTAGGAGGACTAGGTAGAAGCAGAACACTGTTTCCATCCTACTGCAGATACCTGGGTGTTCACTTGGACAACAGACTAGACTTTAAATGCTTCATGAAGGAATGGAGCCTTCATGGAGCAATAGAGAATTTTTGGAAACTTCATTGTAGATTTTTTTTTGAGTCAAGTAAACACACGACACAGAGAGTTGAAATTGTGTTTCCCTTATTGACATGATGCCTGGTGATGGACTGGCAACTTGTCTAGGGTGTACCCCTAACTTTCACCCAGAGAGAGCCAGAATAGCACCAGCAGACCCCTGTGATCCTGACCCTGAATTGGAATAAGTGAGTATCAATAAGAGCTGGAATGTACTGGATTCTTAAAGAAAACCATTTCATTAGTATTACAACAAGACTGTTATCTCTGTATACCTGGGAAGGGTTTCAAATCCTCACCTTAGTTTTATTCGATTCCCTTTGATAAAGTAAAGGACTGGTCATCCATTGTCCCTTCTAACATCAATACATTCACACACCCAAACTGATATTAAGCCTGGCACTGATAAGACACAAAGGTGGACCACACCTTAGCACAGTTGTAAAATATATTGCCTGAGGCCACAGTCTTCCTAAAATCCAAACAATAAGAAACCTTTCTGTACACTATAATTACTGGCTAATTGAACGTGGCTCTGAAGTGGTCTCTCTCTGTATATACCTTTATGACCAACTTCCTTTAGTGACCTATGCTGGAGTGGTTAACATGCAGATATTTGGGATAATAAATATTTGTCAGTCTTCAGCAATGGCTTGGTGAGACTTCAAGATATGTATCTTTGATGCATTTTTAAGTTGTTCATACATAGTGACTGATTGGTGACTTCAGATTCCTCATCAATTTGCCTCTGATCATTCAACAAGGTTGGCGACTGAACATTAAACTCCTGGTTATCGATCTTGGGTGTAACTCAGCATCCATACTCCACCTTCCAAACATAGATGTTTCAATACATTTTCATGTAACTGTATTAATATGAGTTTATTTCTTTTACATGTGGATTTAAAAATATAAATTTATAATCCATGATAAAAAAATGATACATTTGAAGAAGATTCTGTCAAAAGAAAAATGTTACCAGCTAAAATACCTTTCTGTAACAGGTTAGTAAGAAGAACCATCCATAATGCAATAAAAGTTTGACAAAACATTAGTGAGGCTTTTATAATCCTATACTACAATTGGGAATCCTAATCCTTTCTGAGGAATCTAAGTCATTAAAAGCAGCACTCCTAACGTCTTTGTTCACATTACAATCACAAAATTTCTGCCATATTTCTGTTAAAGGCCTGTATTTTCACCACCATTGAAGCTGGCTGTGCTCCCAGCAGATTCTCTTGTGTCAACATCTGGGTCTAACACCTCCTCTTCAGGGCACTCACTCAATAAGTTTCATATCTGACAAAGCTGAGTGGAAGTGCCAGACATAAAGTAATCCAAACAAATTTCCTTCCTCGTCTGAGTACAACCTGTGTTTCCACTGCCTCTTTCTATGTCCCTGTGGCGATGGACACTTCTGTTGATATAAAAGTATGACCTCGCAATCCTCGTTCTTAAACTCTGCCTTCTCCTACTTTCACCCATCGGATACTGTAGACTGAAAGGAATGACAGTCCCATCCTGCCATTCTTCCAGCTGTCCCTATCATCTTTTTCTGGGCCTTTTGTATATCCCCCCATCACCCCTTTCATCCCTCTTTTTTTCTTCCTTTTTTCAAAATCCATCTTACACTTCCCTGGATATCCTTCATCCCTGTTTCTTATATCTGGTATGTGTTTAACTATTCTCAGTTCTATGTCAAGAAAGTCCATTTTCTTCTCTCTTTTTTTTTGTCTTGTTCATTTAGTAACATTTACCATTTAATCAAGAACCATTTAATTTTCCTATAGCTGTATGTGATGGACTGTACCAAGCATCAAAATGTAATTCACACTATTTTTGAAGGAAGTGTTTAAAAGAGCTAAGAGTTGGTTTGTCAGCTGAAGGAAATGGATGTACTTGCCCTCTGGAGGCTAAAAAAAGTAAATACATGATATACTTTATCCATTCCCACAAGAATCTTGTTTGAATTTGACTTTTGTGAAATAGTCACATGAATGGTTTCTCTTTTTTTTCATCATGTTTCCCCTGAACAAGGTGGAGCAGATCTCGAAAATGAAAGGATGGAAGTTTCTGTAATCAAATATTAAATCATAAAGAAACTAGAAAGAAGTTGTGGGTGAAACCTTTGCGGCATTTTCAACAGTTATCGTTTCAACCAACGTGCTGTGGCAAGTTGCTTTGACTGTACAGGGCTTTGTCTCCTGGGAATGCATTTGGAGCTGCTTTAAAACCTTCGCTTGAGGTGTGGCACTTGTGGAACCGTTGGCCGCTGGCATCGACAGGGGTTGATTTTCCATGAATAGTTGATAAACAAGTTTCATTTAATATGACATCCAATATCAAGCTGTTTAGAATTATTTAGAAGCTAAGCAAATTATGTTCCATTTCCTTTTTCCTAACCCATCTAATCTAATTTCATCAAAGGTATTTTAAAAATCAAAATTCTCATATTTTAGTTTCTTTTTAATACTGAGATTTGCCTTAGGAAAGGTTTTCACAGTCTACTCTGCTTGAATCTTGTTTCTTTCTCTTGATACCTCACACCTTTGACACTGCTAATTGTATCACTTTGTAGTTATGGTCCATGGTGGGAGTTTTCCTCTATATTCCTCCATATTACATGCTCAGGTGCATGTTTGACGAGGATACACGACTGCTACTTTCATAGACTTTATTCTTTTATGTAATTGTTACATCTTACACACAGAAAATAAAAAAAATCAAAATGCTAATTTAACTTTATCTGTTTTGTAAAACTTTAGCTACTTTAAATCTAACTCTTCAGAAAACCATAGATTGTATAAAAAGGACTTGAAAACCCCCTGTGACATCACACATAGGTTTTAGGTTTTAAGGAGTTGGATGTTGTTGTTGTTGTTGTTGTTTTCAGAACACTGCACAGCACCATATTGACATGAGCTGACTCCACCCAAAACCGGATTTATCAAAAAAGGGGCAAATGGGTGGAATAAGCCAGCCTAGAGGCCATTTGGAATTATCCCATCTTATCTCAGTTACCACAGTTTAGCTTTTTTTTGTATTGCTTTATAATTTGCATTAATTTTTGCTATTGTTACCAATATAATGTTTGAAAATAGTACTGTTGGAGCTGCAGGGGTGCCAGAGCTCCATTCAAGCTCCACCAGGATCCTCGACAAGCTGAAGCTTGGCTTACGGGGTGTGGTCTTGGAGTCCCCAGGGGTTTGTCAGAGCTGGGTCCCAGCAGAGGTCTGAGCAAATGGAATACTCTCAGAACTCCCACTAATTATACTATTTCTCAGAGCAATGAATAAGCTGGCTTTGGGATAAATTTGCTGTGCCGTTTAGTCCTGAGGATATTGGCAACTGTCCTTAATACTTTCCACTTGTGAATAATGTTTCTCACCACTGAATGGTGAATTTCTCATTATTTTGGGAATGGTTTTATAACCATTTCCAGATTTATGTGCAGCAACAAGTGCTTTTATGAGATCATTGTTTATTTTTTCCCCTCTTGGCCTTTTATTAACACATAACTGAATGCTACAGACCAACAAACTTACTCTCTTAAATCCTTTAGATGCAATAAGGGGGTACTTAGCATTGCTCACATTTTTTTTTCTTTTGGCTTCATTTTTTTTGTTAAATAATGACACCATGAAAAATGATATGTTGTTGCTTATCCATTATGTTCAGATGATTTTTGTTATTATAAAACAACAACAACAATTAAATGTTGCATGTGATTGAAACCCCTTAATATACTGGAGGAATCCTTGAAATATTGGCAGAGCCATTTTTTGTATGCTGAATCACTGGGTTGCTCTGTGTTTCATTTTAAGTACCGACTACTGCATCTTTAAGATCTTTGAAAATACAAATATCTAGATACTGCAAGTCATCTCATTTGAAATCCATGCTCTTAAGCTTTTTTGTTTCTTTAAGGCATGAGCAACCTCTCTACTTGGGGTCCTTAAAGTTGATAACATTTCCCAAAAAATATTATCACATTATTATTGCTTATTAACTGGAACCATCTGCAGATAAAATTAAAAAGAAAAAGCAGCAAAGCTTTCAGAAGCACACATCCAGCCTTTCTAGGATGTCACAGTTTTCACCTATGTAATAGCTGCAACAAGCAAGTTCCTGGATCAAGGTTTAAATTGTAGCCATAATGTTTGCAATTACCAACAACTGTCACATGCATGCAGGTGGTCATACCTAAGATAATACGATAGATGCCCAGCAGTGTTTGATTTGTGTAACCAGCTCAGACTAGATGTCTGGTCGCACAGTAGGAAGGAAGTAAGCAACTGTACCCTTTTGTCTCTAAATCAAAGGCCCCCACAGAGGAGAAAATGGCATGCTGGGACCAAAACAGATGGTGATGGATCTTTAAATGACCCTTTTTTACAGAGCAGCATGTGTTAGACACACACTCTCTAAAAAGGTGGCCTTGTATGTTATGTGTGTACTCTCTGTGGTGTGTGTTAGCTGCAATGTTATCAGTTCTTGAGCTAATAGGCCAATTTTGAGGCATTGAGCATCACACACATGCAGTCTCAGAATGTGTGAAAATGCCTGCTGGATGTGCACTTGTTTGCTGGCGTGAGTGCATTTGTTTTCAGGTAAATAACACCATCAATTTTCAAACAAATGGGCCAATTTTCCAGCAAAAGAAGTGAATGTGCAATTTGTTGATTGTGAAATCGATGTGAGGGGTTTTCAAAGTGAGGTTTTCAGGTGAGGATCTCTGAGTCACACACCTCCAAGCAAGATGATTTGTTTTGCAGCTAGTTCATTATTGGTTCATCACCGGTATTCCACAACATCCTCAATTTCCTCACATTTGGGCTATCATGTGGAGAAAATTTCATTATCAATTGGCATGCAAACCCTCTGCAGTTGTATCCTATAGGGAAGAAACAGGCATGTTCACACAAATCTAAAATAGTTAGGAGGAACTTGAAGAGTTATCTCTAGGATAAGTGTCAAATTCTGGTACTGAGTGCCTCTTTCAAGCTCTGTAGGTCCTGTGCTGGAAACTTATGAAGTTTAATGTTTCTATTCACTCATGTTTGTGTGTTGTAAACAGCAAGATAATATATAATTTCATCACTTTAACATGACTGAGATTAAAATTCAAGTTCTATCCAGTGAGGAGATGTTAATATCTGAGAATTTGAAACAATCAATTAATGTGAGTGTCTCCCAAAGAGTTTGGAAATGTGGCTTGGAGATACTCTGATTGATAAAAAACATTCAAACATGCCAAGTCTGTTGCTCATAAGAAGCATCTGCCTAAAAAAAAAGAACTCCATCAGAGACGGTCAATCAAAAGTAATTGATAAGGGTGGACAGGGATACAAAGTAATTTGCTCTTCCTAGAAGTGGGTGGTAGGCCAAGACGACTCCAAAGACACAACACAGTGAAGTACAGAAGAAACCACAAGTAGCAGCTAAGGGCTTGAAGACATCCCTTAAACTGGCAAAGTTAAATCCAGTGGATTCTAATCAACTAGGTGATCTAAACTGAGAAGACCCAAGACAAAACACTGAACCTATTTAAAGCCAAAGAAAGTGTATTAAAAGTCTTTTAAAAACCCTTTAGTGGTGAATAGCTTTAGTGGGCATGAAGTGTGTGAGTAAAAGCATATTGAGCTTTTTTTTCCTCAGTCAGATGTGCAATCACAATCATGAAATTACTTAAACCTCCAGCTAATTGCAAGGGAACTTTTAAAAATGACAAACTACTTCAATAAAAGTCTTGTGACAACTTTATAAGCGAAGTTGTCAAAACTCTCAGCTGTGTCCTGCCCCACCTAGTGTTCTCCTTATGATAGTGCTACACCTCCTCCCCCTCCACACACACACACACACACACACACACACACACACACACACACACACACACACACACACACACACACACACACACACAGTAAACATCCTCATACCAACCTCAGTGAGCTCAGCAAATTGTACTCCCCCAGATGTCAGCCACAAACATATCACATACTTTCTGAGTGCTTTTCGTTTTGCTGGAATTTCCTTTTTTTCTTATCACATCACACTCAAGTTTTGAACATGTGATGTTTAGTTTTTCTGCTTTTGTTTATGACTCACAATGACAGAAAGACCAAGAGAGTGAATTTTCTTTGAGGTAAATAAAGTGTAATCATGCAGTGTGACCTTGCGCTTATCATTGAAAGCATTGGCTGCATTCTTAAGTCTTAGATGAAAAAAAGAAGATACTCAGACGTTCACAGTAATTTCCTTCCTGCTCCTCCCTGGCTCCAAGCCCAGTGGATTTGTGCCCAAACCAGCAGGAGAGGAGTAGAAACTAATAGGATTATACTGACTAGGTCTGCTTGCTACTATGCAGACAAATGCATGTACAAACAAGAATGTAGGGTGTATGCTAAGCTTCAGGAGATTGTAACTTCTTATTCATGTTTTTTTAAAATATATTTTATAAGAGGTTGATAATGGTGAGAATGTACATTAATGAACTAGGTATTTTCAACACTGAGATATCTGTTTTCCTAGACAGTAAAAACATAATTTTAATACACAGTTTCCCTAATTATCTTGCCTTAACTTGGCACAGTCTGATTTCTTAAACCCTTTAAAATTGGAAATGGATAGGGACAACCTCAAACAACCTAACAGTTACATGGATGGCACAAGACAGCTCCTTTTACTCAGCCAGCTCGTTTTGCTTTTGTAGCGTGAAAAGGACAGGTGTTGCCACTTGGGAAGTGGGAATGGAGAAGTAATTGGGGCAAAATTAGTGCCTCTGAATTGGTGTTATGAAAGGACATAGGCATAAGGATGGCTGTAAAGTGCGTACAGAAGATGAAATGAGTCTGTCACAGGAAGGTGAGACAGCACTGCAGATGATGCAATAACCTGAAAAAAAGCACTAGGTTTTCAACCACAGTCTTGTCAAAACTTGGGGCACTATTGACTTAATGAACTCTGTTGTTGTTTTTATCAACACAGGGGATCCTGCATCAGCAGAAGCCTGGCTGATGGGAACTGCCCCCTCCCGGGAAGGTGCAATGACAGGGGATCACCAAGAATGACAGGTGATCACCAGTATGTCTTTACAGCACACTTGCTTTGTGAAAGTAGTTTTCAAAAACAACTCAAAGGGCTGGGGACAATTACATTATACTGGTTTTTGGCACCTTTCAATAATGTAAAAAACAAACTAGTGGTAGAAACAAAAAATGACATTTATTTCAATGACAAACTGTTGAAACATTGCAAATGTGGCAGAGAGAGAAAGACATGGTTGAAATCACCTTTGACAGTGGGTTGGTGTGTAGCTTAGCAGCAGAGCTAATGACGTCACACAGCGTCCCCACAAGCTAATGGCAGGATGTAAACCACCACCACAATAACACAGGTGAACACTCTTGGTAGATAATGAAGATAGAAATGCACACATGACAGTTCAATATCAGGACTCCAGAAATGATGTTTTACAGCACATCAGGACATGCTGCTGTAAAAGAATAACTATGTGCTCTTAGTTACTGCACATAAATTTACTTTCTGCTTCTCATCAGATGAGCAAGCCAAATGTAGCCCAAGCATCAACAATCTTATTGAAATGAACCTGCATTTAACTAAAATGCAGGTTTGGCTTCTCGCATTTTTGCATTTTTCTGCAGATGGCAGCGCAGAGACGTGAGATAAATTACACTTATGGACGGAATAACGCAGCTCATTTGGGCAACCACGATTTTTTAAACTATCTAAAGTGTTAGTGTTTCACTAAAGGCTGCGGTTGTACTGTGATTGTGCAGTTGTCGTTGTTGGGCAAAGGCAAGGGTTTTGTTATATGAGGTGCCAAGTTCGAGACTCGTCATAGACAATGTTTTCAATTTTCTCTTTGCTCCCCTATTGAAATTCCTCACTTTAAAAACAAAACGCCAAAAATGCAAAAATGCTCCTGGAAGCCGGCTCCAAAAGTGAGTCGATCTGGATTGACTCCCATGTTAAATCGTCCAGCTTTGAAGGAGAAATAAACATATTTTCATGGTTTTTCATAGTTAAATTTCACATCCATTGCCACCTCTGTGGGGGTGAGGTGTGGGAGTTCAGGTGAATTTATTAAAACAATACATTTATTTGTAATGGGGGTAAAGCATTTTGCCAGCTTAGCCAATGGGTATCTATTATCACATCCTCATCAGTGATAATCAAAAAGCAATTGGTAGTTTGGACGAACCTAGCCTTGCCAAAACAAAGGGATCAGTTTCTGATTTTGCCACTGAAATGACATTTGAAACTGGATATTCCACAACAAGCATTAGCAGGGAGCTCATCAGCTCCTCTGGTCATCTGAAAACCTATGGATGACATCACAGATTGTCTGTCCAGCAATATCTACAGTCCATGTACCCCCTCTTGGCAGTTGTACCACCAATTTGAGGAGGCACGTTCAAAGAAGATGATGGTGATGTGAAGTGGGTGGCTCAACCTCCTGAGACTGAGACCTGTGACCTTTTCTTAATACCTCAGCAAATAACTGAGGATTTGAAAAAGAAAGATTAAAGTAGTAAAAAGAAAGATTTAAAAATAAAATATCTCCTTTAAAGGATGAGTAGTGAAATACTTTTCATGATGCATGTATTTGTTGTCATTATTGTGCATCCATCCATCCATTTTCTAAACCATTGTTCCATTTCTGGGTCACGGGGGTCTGCTGGAGCCTATCCCAGCCCGTCTCAGGCTAGAGGCGTCATTATTGTGCATAAATGATAATTGCTTCATGATAGGAGGATTTCCTTGATGTTTGTGAATGTGTACCATGCAGAACTTTAAATGACACGTTCATCAGATGCATTTTTATGCATTCTAGAACAAACTATGTACAATAAGTCCGACAAAGACTAAGTGCAATAGAAAAGCGAGGAATTTCAATAGGGGAGCAAAGAAAAAATTGAAAACATTGTCTATGACGAGTCTCGAACTTGGCACCTCATATAACAAAACCCTTGCCTTTGCCCAACAACGACAACTGTGCAATCACAGTACAACGGCAGCCTTTAGTGGTACACTAACGCTTTAGATAGTTTAAAAAATCGTGGTTGCCCAAATGAGCTGCGTTATTCCGTCAACGAGTTCATCTAACGTCTCTGCGCTGCCATCTGCAGAAAAAAATGCTTCAGTTCTATCGCATCAGAGTAAGAGATGTAGTTTTTATGAAAGAAATAAAGTACTATGTCGACGATTATTACAGCGAGAGGCCATCCTATGGTGAAAATCATTTTAGATATGTCACTGGTTGTGAAGACACAATATGTTTCTAGTCAAAAATAAAGAAGATACATTGTCGGCAGGATTCGAACCTGCGCAGGGAGACCCCAATGGATTTCTAGTCCATCGCCTTAACCACTCGGCCACGACAACAATAAGCGTTACAGGCGCGAACTGCATATTTGACAAAAACAAGATAAACCGTCAACGTATCTTCTGTCTTTGCACTTGAGTTTGAAACCTTAAACATTTCTTTTATTACACAAAAGGCTCATCGAGAGGAACGATGTCCAGTGTGTTTAAGGCTTAGGGTACACATTTCTCTGTCCTACTGAGGCTTGAATAGTTTTGTTCAAACAGAAGGTTGAATTCAAATTTTTAAAATGGAAAACTTTTTTTTTACTGTAGGTTGTACAGAAAGTTTCAATATCTCCCATGAGCAGAATACAGCTTGAGGGACCTCGTCAAGCACTTTTGTCTCAAGAAATGGATAGAAATGAAAATTACTAGATGTGACAAGGCTTTGACCAGGCACAAGAAATCAACAATGGCAGCAGCCATTTATTATGAAGGCAAGCAAAACGAAAAGGGTTAAATTCTTCCTGATCCTCATACACCACATAATTCCAGTTAATTTTCCAACCAATCTCAGAGTCATTGAAACTAGATCAATGACATGATTGACGCATGACAGCTCATTAAGATGAATGCACGCTTCACTCAGGGGGCCAAATAATGTGAAAACATTCAGTGTAATGAATGACATGTAACATGTTTTATGTTTTTTGTTTAAAATGCCAGGGGTCGGCGTTATAAGCTTCGGCTTCTGCCTATTCCCTTTTTCAGACCCAGCTATAAATTAGGGCAACGAAACCCTTTTATATGGCTGGAATTCACAAATGACTTGTATTTCAAATGTATTATTAAAGCATTATTAAAGCATTATTAAACATAGGGGGAAAAAAATTCAACAAGCAAGGAAGAACGATTGGGGTTGGACTCCGCCAGGGCTGCCCTTTGTCACCGATTCTGTTCATTACTTTTATGGACAGAATTTCTAGGCGCAGC
>JAOWBL010000014.1:1124491-1134491 GCA_028564865.1 Zenarchopterus dispar
GGCGGGATTCCAACCTGCGCGGGAAGACCGCGGCGGATTCCTCGTCCATCGCCTAAAGCACTGAGTCACGACAACCAGCTCTTCTCTTCTTAGCTCTTCTTTTTTTTTCCAGTTAGCCGATTATTAACTGCATAAATCTCCGGCCAAAAATGTTTTTTAGATGTAGTAACATTCATGAGAAATATCACAATACAAATGGAAGTTAATCTGTCTGAAAATTAAAAACATCTGTCTCACTGCACCACTGCATCTCTTTCTCCTTTAATGACATCTCCCTCTGGCTCACCAGTATCCCTCTACTCTGGACATTGCCTTGACCCAGGTTATCAAGGTCAGCCCTTCACTTGTGGTCAGCATAAAGTTGAGCCAAATTCTTGGTTATTTTCCTGTTAAAAATTGTTTATTTTGTCTCCAGAAAGCTTAATTGTGGCTGAGTGGTTAAGGCTTTGGACTCCACATCCATTTGGTTCCCTCTGTGCAGGTTTGAATCCTGTTGACAGTGTAGTGATGTTTTCCTGAGACATACTGAACAATAGTGTCCCTTTGAAACTGAGTTGAAGAAAATGTGCTGTAGTAACAATAAAGAGACATTAACAAGGGCCCAACAACAAAAAAGGGGTTTTCAGACAAATAAAAAACGAATAACTAAGGTTTTCACCTTGACTTCTTTAAGCAGTCCTGAAAATGGATTACATAAAGCGCTCATCATTAAACAAGGGTCCAATTTGCTTTTTAAAATTTCCAATAGTTCATCTAACAAAGTAGTTTAATTTACATACATTTGCATTTACAGATTAAGTTTGAGGATAATATTACACATTGCCTTGCAAAATAATATGCTCCTTTTATCCATGTTTGGTGCCTTGTGTCTTTGACGGGTGTGGACATTTTGACAGGTGTAATCCTGCCGACAATGTGGTTATATTTTCTTAATAGGTGTCCTGAATACCAGTGTTCTTTTGAAATGCAGCTAAAAAATTGTCTTTAATGTAATTCTTTCATTTCTGGAAATGGATTAAATGCTAAACCCCCTTTGGATTCATTAGTAGTCAAAGGTCCAGTTTTTGTTTTGTTTGTTTGTTTGTTTGTTTTTTTCAATTATTTTTTTCCAGTGATGAATTTAACAAAATAGCTTTATTTATATATATTTTAATTTACAGATTAAATCTGAGGACAATATTACATATTGCATTACAAAGTATTGAGCTCCTTTGACAGTTAGTCAATTTTCTGTCTTCTGTCTAGTAAAGATGTTTTGCGTACCTTTTGAAATGCCCAACAATTGGAAGATGCAGTACAACTATAAATAAACAAAAAGAGAAGAGGTGAAGGACGAAATCTGTTCAATCCTAGACAATCCTTCTCACCCTCTATACAACGGGCTGTGGCTGATGGGCAGCTCTTTCAGCCAGTGGGTTATTCCACCCAGGTCCAGGACTGAACGACTCAGTAGCTCCTTCATACCCACTGCCATCAGACTTTGGACTTAACCTCTCTCTGCTCTGGATGGACTTTTTCTATTTTTCCATCCACTCTGTTGCTGTGTCCATGTATATATTTATATTTTTATGCCTTATTTATTGCACTATTGGTTTTTTTTTCATAGTTTGCTGCTGTGACACTGGAATTTCCTCTGGGGGATCAATAAAGTATATCTTATCTTACCTTATCTTACCTTACTGAAAAATTAACTCTGGTTTAAAAAAAAAAAAATCACTCCTTGAGGTCCTTTACTTTGTAAAGCAACATTTTGAAAAGAGTACAACTGTAGATTTCTTGAGGCTGGTTCCAAAGGCTTGGCACATCTATTCATTCTGATTTCTGTCCAGTTTTTGAAACAAAAGTCCTGATTGAGGTTCTTCAAGCTGTATTCTGCTCATGGGAGACATTGAAACTGTCTGTCCAATCTACAGCAAAAACCTTTGTAGAGAATAAAAAACTGAGTTGTGTTTTGCTGCTCTGGGGCTTGACAACTGCAATAACCCAATGACCCTCAAATTAAAAAGTTATCTATTCTTAAAAGGTGAATTCAACTTCGTGTTTGTACAAAACTATTCTCACTTCAGTAGAACAGAGAAATATGCACCCAAAACCTTTGAGGGCAGCTCAAAGCTCAAAACGTTTGTCAGAAGATTCTTGTTCCCATTTTCAGCAGCAGTATTTTTGACTTACCTTTATTGTGGTCAGCTCTTCTTATGCTTAGAAAAATACACATACTTCTGTTTTAAATAACAGTAGAATAATTCATTTATTAGAATTGTTTTTGTTTTTCATGGGAGAAGAGAGTTGATGTGATTCCAAGGAAATTACTGGATGGGAGGCAGTCAGTGCCTTATCAGCCTCAACTACACAATAACAGCTCTGCAAACTTTTAAAATAGCAGAGATATTGAGATTGTTCTCCTGCCTGGATCCTATTGAACAGTCCCCATTCTCCGAAAAGCAAGAAAAAGAGCCATGAAGAGCTTCAAGGAAGCACATGCCTGCAAACTGCAGAGAAATATTTGTAAATAATAGACTTGTAATATTTTTGTATGTGTGTGCTTGTGTGTGAAGCATACAGGTGTATGCATATACATGTGTTTTTTTCAGTACGCACATATAATGTAGATTATATAACCTATTTACTCTATTTGTTCACAATTCAAGGCCAGGTGTCCAACAGATCTGATGATAACAGGATTTCTGAGTGTGTTGCTCTCTGAGTCTTCAAAGAGTACAAGGAGGGTAGACATACCCTCTAGGTGGAAGACTCCAGGTGCAAATGCTGGCAAGAGTGTGAATTTTGTTGTTATTATTTGATTTATTTTCATTAAAAATCATCAAAAATATGAACTTATTTATATAATTATTTGGCTCAATAATTTCTATAACTGAATGTAAACTACTTTTCCTCTGTTTTTGCCTTTCAATTTTCTTTCTCCCATTCCCCATCTCCCTTCTCTTCTCCCCCCCTCCAGCAAGCCATTTTGCCCGATTTTGGACCCAACAAAAGTGTGTCGTAAATGAGAATCCAGCAAAATTCATTGATGAAACAATAACTCCAGTAAATGATCAAAAGTACAGACATAGATAAATCATCTTTATTGACCTCAAGGGCACAGACAGTTGCCTGTGTCCAGTGCCTGGTAGTTGCAACAAACACACTGCCCTCTTGTGGTCGTTGACACCTGTTGCTGTAACTGACATCCCTACACCACAGGCACCTTTAAGTTAAGTTCTCAAGATCCACTCTCCTGCGTGTTTTGGATGCTTCCTATCTCTAACACCCCTGATTCAAACAAATCAATAATCAGTTTGTGACCAAGATAAGCACCACTGTGGTAATGACATATTCATTTGACAGGAAGGTATGCAGGTACCTCGTGCACAAAATGGATGTAAGTTTCCTTTACTGTATTAGAAAAGGCATTTTAAGCTTATTGCACTATAAAAGTAGGTTGACAAGTAAGAGTGGAAAGTGATTATTTGGAAGGGTTTGGTCTGTTGACTGCGGAGCAAAGTTTTTGAGATAACTCCTTCCTTCTTTAGTTTTTCTCACAAAGTCCTGGCAGATCCAGTACTTTGTTTTCAAAGACAATTTGTGAGGCATGGGTCCACAATAAAAGATGTTTTTTATAAGCAATAAACTTATGTCTGTCTTTTATAAAATATTCAAACTCAAGATCTAGGGAATGTTGAAGTAATTAGTCTGTTTCATAAGTGTGTTCACTGAAGACACAAGAAATCATAATCATGTGTCATAGTCAGTGTTTAACTATAACTGTGACTTGAATGAATTTCAGATCATATTTTAAATCCAAAGGGTTCACATATTACTTCTGGTCACTCTGTATTGTTACGGTGCCAACGTTAACACAGCATATGTGTTTAACATATGACCATAAATAACAGGTAAAAGTTAAATCTTATCAGTTATATCAAAATGTAATGTTATGACAACATACATTTGACAACAACATATTTCAGTTCTATATCAAAGCACAAAACAAATGCTGACACAGAGTGGTACATTTTGTGATATAAATTATTTATTTACATTTACAGAAAAATGACCCCATCAAGACAACGTAGTAATAACTATTGGAAATAGAACTCAAGATACAGAAGCTGACGTCATCGTCACAACCAGAGAGCTCTATAATAACATTGTGCCCTCTTGTCAAAGGTCTCCTATAACACAAGGTGCAAGGCATCACGTGTAGCCCCCAGTCCCCCCCCGCCCCCTGATTCCATCCCACGTCCCGGGCTAAACACACACTGCAGTTAAAGCCCGTTACCCTGCTTTGTATGACCCCGGCTTACTTGTTATCCCTCATCTACAGACAACAGACACCAGCTAGCCTGCCTCTACCAAAGCGCACACATCTAATAGATAATCACACACACTCACATTCAGTGTCCTCATTGCCCACCACCCTGCCCTCCCCCAAAAACCTAATGATTCAGTTTGTCAGAAAAAAAAAAAATCTCAGAAAAAGGGGCAAGGGACTCATCGGCACCTGGAAAGTGGAAGGGAGGGTTGGCAGCGTCATCGTCCCAAAGTGCAAGTCTCACCACTGACTGGTGCACCAGCTCTGTGTTTTGCAGTACCAGCCTCCTAGGTGGGCATTTATAAATTTAACAGTGGGAAAGACAGTGAGGAGTGGGAGGAGGCAAGTGTTAATTTTCACAGTTGGCCTATGAGGGAGAACATCTAACGCCAACAGTGCTCCATAGCACGGACGGGGTCTCTGTCCAGGGAGGGGCAGGGGGGCCTGGGCTCAGATAAGTCGAGTGGAAGCGCGCATGGTATTTTCAGAACTGAAGTGGACGTTGTTTTGCTTTTGTCGGTTGATCCTGTTGGTTCGTGGGCACTTCCTGTACAGAGATAGAAAAAAAAATTAATACAGAGGCCTCACTGGAGCGAGAATTAATGTTATTAAGAGTCTGATGCAACATGATGAGATTCTGATATTTTATAGAGCAAGCTGATGATACTCAATACTGGTATCATTGTCACAGCCTGGGATCTCTTTCATGTTCCAACTGGCTCTTTATCTCATCATAAACACACTAATTTTATTTAATGAAAAAAGGCACCTTTTTTAATGTTTAAACCTTTAGACAATAAGCCTGGACTGGATTATATATAACCTTTTAGATGGATGATTATGATTTAATCTCTTCAAACACAATTTCAGAACTTATAAATAATAAAATTATATAAAATAAATATTTATTAATTGGGAATACTTTGAAAGAAATAAAACTTATCACTGCTTGATTACATGAATCTAAATACGTCTCCCAAAAATACTTATGCAAGCACCCTTAGTCTTCATTTCAGCATCAAGTCTTTGTGAATAACTCAATAAATTTACATACAGACTTTGGAATTTTATCCCACTCTTTGCAAAACAGCTAAAGTTCCTTCAGACTGTGAGCATATGTCATGTGAACAGCTCTTTTTAGGTCATTCCAGAGGCTTTTGATGGAACTTAGGTCTGAGCTCTGATTGGGCTACTCAAGAACTTTAATTTTCCTTTTCTAAGGTTATGTTTTGGTTGATTTTGGCATGTTGTGGTTCTTTGTCATGTTGGACAGTGTATTTTATTTCCCAGTGTTAGACTATCTTGGTCTTTTTCCAGTGCATATCACTAGTGGAGCCCTTTAGCCAAATGATGCATGCCACTTGTTGACACGTTATGCTTTAATGCCATTAAAATGACAACAAATGGTTCATATCTGCAAAAAAATATATAGGGCATCCCTTTTCTAAACGATAACTATGTCAAGTGCACCACAGTCTATCAGGAATGCAGCAAACTTGAATGTGTCAATGACAATGAGATGAAGGAACGGCTGGTTGCTCATGCCAAGGAGGAAATGTCTTGGCAAATTAGTGGCACTGTAGGGGATGTGGTCATCTGAGATAAAGCAGTTGAAACACTCCACAGAAACAAATCTCAAATGAATTAAATCACTCAAAGAAAAAAAAAAAGAATGACTTCAATGACTCAATGACCATCATCTCCAAATTGGCAGTGAGTGAAGGCACTGGACATATTTTGACATGTGCAGTTCCATATGGGACAACAGATGGTTGGTAAATCCTGCAGCTCCTGTGAACAGTTGGAATATGGAATTGGGAATCCTACAGACAGGTCGCAGGAGCAGGTAGCTAACCGAGAACTGAGAGGAGGCCCAAGGTTCAGAAATGGTGACAAGTAATATTGTAACTGAATTTAAAGGTTTGTTTGAATGGCTATATTTTCTTTCTGGTGCTGTATTGTGACCTGACAGTTAAGACGTTTTATGTTAGTAAGCAATATAAATAACATGAAGCTGGGATCTAAGGGTGATGTAATTTTATCTTTTTTCAAAATGCAATTTCCTGTGCCATTAATGAAATGGTTGTGACATATGTTGGGGATAATAGTAAATACCACATTGATACAGTACAAAAACTCTCTTTTTAACCATGTCTTTACAGTTCTGTCTACTTTAGACGGTTTTCAGTTCTACTCCATCACCTATACTAAAATCATTACTAACTCTTTTATTCATCATTACTAACCACTTTTCTTAAAACATGTCAAGGCGTTCAGTCACATGAGCAAGTCTGTATTTTTCTCAGTGCTTCCTTTCTCTTCTGAAATTCAAACTTAGTGTTGGTGTGAAACAACCGAGGCCTCAAAGTTTTTTTTTTGTTTGTTTGTTTTTGCTGTTGTTTTCAGAGGACAGACGTAGGGTCAGTACAGAATAAAGTTGTAACAATATGGTAGTTTGCAGAGAAACCTCTTCGAACAGACCTTTTCCAAGATGTTACAGAATGTTGTACACAACAGGCAAAGCACAGACATGACCTTTTCAGCTCTCACCTGTTTGGCCTTTCAGTGAATTGGAAATAAGCAGAAATCCTATAAAATGCTGGCAATGTTTCCAAAGTACAAAAATGTCACATAGATATGAAGGATGACTGCGAGGTCCTGGTCTGTTTACAGTCATTCATACAGTGATTTTGATCTTTGTCCAGGCTGTAGTTTTTTTTTTCTATTCATTAAATGTATATATCACCACCTATGAATAAATATTTGTGCCACTGTAAATGTGCTTATGTTATAAATTCTGTCTTTCTTTATCATCTTTCTCCTTGCTCTGAAATTGTTCCTTTACAACTGCACATTGTTCTTTCTTTTAGCCCTGCTCCTTTTCTTTTGCTTTGAGTAACATTTTTTTTCTCTCAGCTAAAACTCTTTTAAAATCTTTTATTAAATGCCATAAACTGCTAAGGTCAGGAGGCAGACAAGCTGCAGACTGTACTATACAGGTGTGTTTGTAGGTTTTTGTTGTGAATCCAAAATAACCATTAAAACTGAACTTTTGACATTAAAGGAAACATTTCTTAATCAGCATATAGAA
Source organism: Zenarchopterus dispar (assembly GCA_028564865.1). NCBI lineage: Eukaryota > Metazoa > Chordata > Actinopteri > Beloniformes > Zenarchopteridae > Zenarchopterus > Zenarchopterus dispar. The sequence goes on from JAOWBL010000014.1 coordinate 1,131,895, forward strand.
TCACATAAGTAGAATTTCTGAGATATTAATTTGACCAGGTAAGAAGCAAAGGGGGTTGTTAATCAGTTTCAGCTTCTTTGGTGTTAACGAAATTAACAATAACAAAACAATTAACAGTAGGTGCTCCAGACAACAATGAGATGACCCTCAAAACAGGAATGCTGGCCACTGACATTTTCCCCTCTTCATTTTTTTTAACCAGTTTGCATTGGGTCTGTGTCACCACTGGTAGCATGAGGTGACACCTAGACCCTACAGAGGTTGCACAGGCTGTCCAACTCCAGGACAGCACATCAATACATGCCATTACCAGGGTGTTTGCTGTGTCTCCCAGGACAAGTCTTGAGGACATGGAGGAGATTCCAGTATTCATGCAGTTTCTCTTGGAAATCTGGGCATGGCTGTAGAAGGTCTTTAATCCATCATCAAAACCAGAATCTGTTCCTTTGTGCAATGTGGAACACTGCCAGAACCTCCAGCAGGCCACCTGACCTAAATTAAAACAGGTCTGAGATACAGTATTATGTTTTGGTTAACCAGACACCACCAGGTTGTACCTCAGACTCTGCAGAAGCTCAATCATGCCCTGGTCCAAATCAAGGAGAAGATACCCCAGGACACCATCTGTTGTCTCATTAGGAGTGTGCTCTGACATTGTCATGGATGCAGACAAGCACAAACTACTGAGTTACTTTTTGAGCTGTTGTAACAATATTTCAGCAATATGGACTAGCCTGCTGCCTCATTTTTTGGGTTGTCTTTTAATTCAGTCCTCGACTGATAATTTCCATTTCCATCAAACAATGTGGCATCCTTTGATTCCTAAAAGAGATGTATAGATAGATATCCAGCACGATTTTTCCCCCATTAAGGATTAGGATCTGATGTGTTTTCAAAGTGTTCCTTTAATCTTTTTTTTTGGGCACCCTTATTTATATATATGTGTGTGTCTGTCCTAGGGGAAATTGATCAGGCTTTCTATTCGTGGTGAAGACCTTGATGACTTTTTTTTTTACCCTCTCCTCGAGGCTTAGGAGCTTCTGATTTCCAAATATGCACTGTACGAACACAATTGCTCACAGGGTCATTTCTACATTGTGTTTGCATATGTGGTTGAAGTATTAGTCATGGTCTTTGGGGATCTAAACTTGAAAAATAAATCCAGTAAAGGAATGTCCAATAAACTGCTGCTCATGAAATTGCCACTAGAGGTTCTATTAGTCAGATCATGTACATCACAAGGTTAAAGATATGCAGATACATGACAAGCTCAAGGCTTCAAAACAACAGTCCATATATCAAAGAGTGGTGTCAGAGAGCTTCACTGTTTTTTCATCCAAGAGTAACAAAGGCAAAAGAAAAACATCAAGAGTCACTTTTGCCCACTTTTGTAAGTCATGGTAAATAGCCCAGTATGTCATGCTGCAGTAGCCAAACAGCATTAAATAAGTGTTCAGTGTGACCACCCTTGTAGTAAAATAAATAATTTTTAGTATAAGTATAAATCTAAGGTTGTACAATCTCATTGTAGTGCAATATCTGCTTGTAACACTTCACTGTTTTGCCATAAATATATAAGTACCTTTACAGGTCTAAGGAAGCAGAGATCAAGAACTCTCCTTTATGTGATACAGGTATTCGACTTGTACAAAACAGTCCTATTTACAACCCTTTTTGTACACATACGAAGTAAAATTATTTAATTTTGTTTGTTGGGACCCGTTTACACTATCACTTAAGTGGAAAGCTATTTTTTAATATTGTCAGAGACTCAAAATAACAGTTTATTTTGTCCCTGTGTTAACATTAAATGCTATTGTGAAACACATTATGCTTTAACTCAAAACTGTCTTGATTCTCATTCTTTTAGTCTCTAATGAAAGTTTACACTCTTTACCATCTAGAAATAGATGTAGGGTTGTTTTAAGTCTAGACAGTTAATTAATTTAGGGATTTGTTCAGCACTGCTCAGTGGAAATGCAGCTCAGCTGGTGATATAAATGTGTTGGTAGTTATGATTACACAAGCTTCCTGGAGTAAATTTATAATCTTATTTTTATGATCTTTATTTGTCAGTATATATCTCATGAAATACAACAAAATTAGCACTCTGATTGTAACCCATCATTAGTTACACTAGCATCTCCAGAAAGCTAATGTAAATCAGTCAGTATAATGTCCTTCAAAATTATGGATATGCAACTTTTGTGTGATTTTTTTTTCTGATATGACTCACCTGGTAATGCAGAGCACCACCACACAGATGATGACCACCTGTAGCGCTCCAATGATGGAGGCGATGAGGACGTAGTGCAGTTTGCCAGAGCCGGGCACCACGTAGAGGACATTGTACTCTTTGATGTCACACTTGGGACCCCTGAAGCCTGAGTGACAGCTGAGATCACACGTACAGCACCACAGTGAAGAGAAAGAGACAAGGAAAGAAGACAAGTCATTTCTTTGCAGTGACAGGTTAATTATTTCCTGTGTTTCAAATTGAAAGTTTAATACTTTGTGAATGACAACATTCACAAAGTGGTGACTGTTTTTTTCTCTTTGCCTTGACTTTTTTTTTAATGAAGGTGATAGACTGGGCT
>JAOWBL010000014.1:1135612-1145936 GCA_028564865.1 Zenarchopterus dispar
CACACACACACACACACACACACACACACACACACACACACACACACACACACACACACACACACACACAAACACACGGGACTGCTTCCCATTTCATTAGGATGCAACCTTGAATTCCTACGACCAGCAGGGGGAAGCAGAGACCCTTCAGACCTCCTGTCTGATAAGCACTGTTCTGTATGCAACCAGCCTGTCTGCTGAGCAAGTGGAGACGATCAAGGTAGGAAAGAATTGAATGGGAGAGAGGGAGTGAGAGACCTCAAGACCCCCTGGCTACTGCACTATCAAGCTGTAAAAGATGGCAGACCTGAGCGGCACATAGGTACATTCAAAATATGTGTGTTTGTGTATTTTATTGGCAGTTGGTTTTAATGCATGGCTCCTTTTTGCCTTTACATCAGTGTATTTCTGTGCAGCCCGTGTGTAGCTGTACTCTGTGTGCCTTGTTGAAAATGTCTGCATGTGCTGTATATGTGTCCTGCCATGTGCTCCAATTTTTCTTCTGCACTGTAAGTGTAGCTGTGTGCTTAAACATGTGTGTCAGCATTTGTTATTTTTCTTTTTTTGGGGACATGGGGGTGTAAATCAGTAAATCTAAGGCCTATATATGACACAGTCCTTAAAAGTAGAAGTTGATGAAATGTTTAGCTTCTCTCCTGGTATATCTTCTTATAAAGCTGATACGGCTAATATGATAGCAGCTCCATATATCTCCACTTGGATATGCGACACAAAGCTGTTTTGAGAAATTTGTGCTGAGCACGTCAGTGTTTGCTATTTCTTGCTTTTTGGGGGGTTACTTAAAGTCAAACATAACCTCTTCTTTAAGGAATAATGTGAAACTGATTGCTTCTCATTAATATTAATTTCTCATAATACCAACATGGCTAACTTAGACATATGTCTCTATAATAATTGTGTGTGTTTGTCAGTTCTCACATTTTGGGATATGTCTGTATGTCAAAGGCTCAAATATGATGTAGTCCTTAAACAGAAGAACACTTTGGAACTCCAGATTTTCTTTGCGATTACCTTCTTACAAAGATGCTGCTGCTAATTTGTTAGCAGCTGCATACAGGTGCGCTTGAACATAGCACAAAAACCCTTTTGACATATTTGAGTTGCATGAATCAGTCATTATTATTTGTCACATTTTGAAATTATTTCTACACTTTTATGGCCCAAATATGAGACTTAAAAAAACATTGTGAAATACCTTGCTTTTCTACACTGTTACTTTCATATAAAGCTAATATGGTTAATAAGTTAGCAGCTATGTATGATTTCTCTTGGATACACTGCACAAAACTAATTCACATTTATTTTGGGGTATTTCTGGACTTCAAAATCCCAAACATGACAAATGTTCTTGAAAAGAAGAACACTGAAGCTCTGTGCTTGCCTCTAGAATTACATTATAACCAATATTGCTAATATTGTTAGCTGGTATGATTACTGGGTATTGGTAAATTTTCTACCAGTACCTAATTGGGTCAGCACCTGAGTACGGATAAGCTACAAGAAAAATAAGGCTGTTATTGGTATTAACAAGGTTTTTACAGTGTTTAACTGAAATCATAAACAACTGCAAATTATACACAGACTCATTTCTAACATTAAAAATGACTGGAAACCCACAGGAAACACCAGGAGGAAACAGGAAACATTGCAAATTTAGCTTGGGTGTAATAGTGGACACCCTAGATCAGAAGGTTCTCCATTACTAAGCGAGGGAAGATGATATAGGAAAAAAACGAGGAGAATGTCATAGAGCTGTTACTAAATTCATTGTGAGTGAGTTACTGTCCTTCATTATGGTGGAATCTAGTTGGTTTAGTTACAGAAGTTACTACCCAGAAATGAATATTTTGTAGTACCCTTTTTATACTATATTATCAAGCAGATATAAGCTCAGCGGATGCTGCTTCTTTTGCATTTAAGGAGAGTAAAATTATTTGATTTTTGTAAATACAATGCTGATTCACTTAGATAGACACTGAATGTATTTTTAGGTGGACAAAAGAAGACTAAATATAAATGGTAAAATTCTCTTTTGCATTCAACATTCCTAATGCTTCTGATCACATAAATTGCATTCCATTAATACATGTTCATTTATGGTTATCACCAGAGGAAGATTTTTTTTCTGCTCTCTATTTTTTTTTAAATCTATTCTGTTAGCACACCATATTAAAATATCTTCTCTTTTTGTTTCTTTTGTTCTTTTAGTTTAAGCAATTTTTTCCTTTAACTTTCGATAAACAGCATTGGTAAATAAATTAATAAAATCCTAGCAATACTGACCACTAGTTAGCTACTTATAAATCAACTCTGAGATATGGCACTAAAATATTTTTCAAAAAATTTGAACAGGGCTGCTACTGAATGCACCACTATTCTCTGAAATCAGAGTTTCCAATTTTCTGGATGCTTTTGAATATATTTAGTCTTTTTTTCTTTTTTTACACCCAAAAGCTGCTCTGCTGAAAACAAAATTCTAATTTAGAGAGTAACTTGTAATACAAAAACTAACCCATTCTAATTTTTATTGGATTGTTGCTCTTTTTTTTATTATGAATAGTCATTTCAGAGCAGACTTCTCTGTCCAATCAGGATCACTTTTAGATTTTAACAACAAAAAAAGTTAACCTAAAAAGAACACATGTACAGCAATAAAAAAAAGCCTTCAAAAACACCCTTAATAATAAGGAAATCATTTTAATGAATGGTTCTCACTGGTGCAATGAAAGTCTCTATATTTCATGTGGCTGAAGTGGGAAAGCTGTTAAATCAGTCTGCATTCATGAACAACTCCATGTGAGTGATTCCTACAGTATCTGTAATCAGCAGCTGTTTGTAGTTCCCGATGCGGTTCATTAAACCATGTAGCTATCAGGGGACGACAGGACAGATATGCTGATAAATCTGTAGTTTCTGATTTAAGGAGGGCATCAGCAGAACACGCAGACACCATGCACCATTATTCCACTGTATTTACTTTTCTTACATCATATGCAAAACCCACCAGGCTGAGACAACATGACACAACACACATCACGACAAACTTAGGCTGTTGGTTTACAGCACATTATAAATGCAACCGTGTTTTAGTTTCTTTTCAGTAATAGGTGCACATTTTATTCCTGGAATGGATTTACAATGAAACTGGGATGTTGCTATTTGTGACAAAAATACATGGAGAATATATACTGAAAAGTAGAATCACATTTTGCTCATTTAATTTTCCACACATAAACAACTTCATTGCTCTTTATTAATAGTTTATTGCACCCTTTAATAAATCCACTAAAACCAATCATGTCCACACCATCTGGCGGTTTGGTGCTGCAGTACACCATCCAGGCAAAAACTTCATTTCCAGAATAAGTGTCTTTTTTTGTTTTGAGCTGTTTATTTTATTCTCTTTATAGATGGCACAGCTGTTTCAGAGAGAGTTTGTATTCATGAATTATCATACTGATCGATCAGCAGCAACATTAAAACCATCTGCCTGATATTGTGTGAATTGCTGCTGTGTCACCAAACAGCTCTAAACCACTGGGGCATGGATGGAGGGTGTCCTTAGATGCCTGGTACCAAGATCTTGGCAGCAATACTTTGGCTTCCTTGAGCTGTGTGGTGGGGTCTTTAAAGCTCTGGGTTGCAGCAACTGGATCTGGAGAGTTCAGGGGGCAAATTGATGCTGGAGGTCTCCTGAGTTGTATATCCATGCCTGTTTTATCATTCTGAAAACATTCAGATAGCCCATCTTAGTGCTATATTGCCAGCTTCCACTGTTTCAGTGTGAGTGGTATATGATCCAAAATGCCTGGATGCAAGGTTTCACATGGGAAAACTGTATTTGAACAAGTGTTTTGATGTTGTGGCTGATCATCGCAATCCCTCTGCTTAGGTACTTTTCAGTCAAGCTGCTGCACAAATGCGAACCACAAAGGACACTGTGATTTACTAAGACCCAGACAGTCCAGCTCGAATATTGGAAAATAAAACCCCAGACCACAGCGTGTGAGGCAGGGAGCACCAACATCCTCATGAAGCAGTGAAAAAAACCCAACATGAGATTAATGCGAAGCAGAACAGCGTACTTGATGGGTCAACAGCTCGTCCTATTCTGTCACAGCAGAAGGCGGGGTGGAGGGATTCCCTCTCAGCACAGCTATTTATATTCATTCAAGAAAAACAATGCTGATTACAAAATAAATGAGCTCCAGCACTTGCCAAGAAAATTATAAATTTTATAACTGATTAGCCATTTCATACTCATTCTTTTATTGTCTCCAGATCACACAGAAGGATCAACAAGTTTGTGGTGATGGTGGGGTTTTGTGTACAACTAGACAAGAGCACATGTGCTGCCCATAATAGCAATATAACAATAGCTTGACTGATTGCTAGCCATTAAAAATCTATTCATTTCACTATGAATAAACACTCAGCGGTTATGATGCAGCATTTGGGTAAACCACAAACTCAGTTCCAAAAAAGTTAGGACCGAATAAAATCTAAGTAAAACATGATGCAGTGACATGTAAATCTCATGAAATTCTGTTCTATTTATAATAAATGATATAGTAAACATAGGAAATGAACCATATGAAGAAAAAAATGAAATACTTTTGAATTTGATGGTATCAACTTCTTTCAGAAACTTGGGACATGGTGATGTTTATGGAGCATCCTCTCTTCCTTTAAAGGTCCATATACATCTAGGAGTGGAGGAGACCATTTACTGGAGCTTAGAAAGAGGAATTTTTCCCCCCATTCTCATTTGACACAAAAAAAGCAGTCTTGGGTCTTCTTTTTCATATTTTAATTTAATGGTGTACCAAATGTTTTAAGTTGGTAAAAGCTCTGGACTGCAGGCAGGCCAATTCAACACTCAAACTCATTTGCAATGAAACCATCCTTTCAGTATTGTCTTGCTGAAAGATCCAAGGCCTTTCCTGAAAAACGCCTTGCCTGAATGGGAACACACTTTGCTCTAAAACCTGTATTTACCTTTCAACTTAATTTTTATCTTTCCAAACATCTGAGCTGTACCTCAATACCATTCCAGATGGTCTTGTTTCAACTGAGCTCTAATAACAAGCTGGATGGACCCCCTCCTGTTTAGCCCAAAGGATATAGCACCCATGTTTTCCAAAAAGAATTTCTAATTTTGATTCGCCTGACCACAGGACAGTTTTCCACTTTGCCTCAGTCCATTTTGGCCTGCAGAAGACGATGACATTTCTGGGTCATGCTCACACATGGCTTCTTCTTTGTGCTTTAACATGCATTTGCAGATGATATGATGAACTGTGTTTTCAGACAGTGATTTCCCAAAATATTTCCATATTTCCATAACAGAATCATCCATTATTTTTGACTTTGTCTCCCTGCACCCAAAAATTTCTCCAGATTCCCAGAATCTTTTGATGTTATTATATTGTAGATGATGATATATTCTGTGCAGTCACTGCAATTTTGTATTGATGAACAGTACTCTAAAATTGTTGCACAATTTCCAGACACCATTTCTCACAGATTGGCAAGAATCTTCCCATTTTTACTTTTCAGATTCTGCCTCGCTAAAATCCTCATTCTTTACCCAATCATGTTACTTACCTGTTGCCAACTAACTTAATTAGTTGCAAAATGTTCCTCTGGTTGTTTTGTTTTACTACCGTCTACTTTTCTAGCCTTTTTGTTGCTCATGTCCCAACTTTAATTGAAAGAATGATGCTCTTTCACCTAGTTTTTCATAAAATGATCAAATATAACATTTAATATGTTTTCTCCACTAAACAGTAAATTACATATTGGAATATAAAATGTGAAAACAACTGCATTCAGCTTTTAATTTTTATTTTACTGTGTCCATACTTTTTAGGAATTGGGGTTTCAGCTTCTTAGAATAAAAGTAGTTAAGATGAAAGACATCTAAGCAGCATGGAATGACTGCAGTTAAATTCAGACTTAGCTGAGCTGTTGTGTGTGTGTTTTCTTATGTACCTGCAGGAGGGCTGGGCCTGAATGCTGGGAAACTGACATTCTCCATGGACACAGAAGTTTTTGTAGTGATCTGGACAGCGGATGTACTGGCCACGGGCCAGTTCGTTCCTCGAGTCGTCTTTTTCCCCTACTGAGAAGACACATGCAGACAAAAGCAGATTAGTGCAAAATTTACACGTGCTTGTGGCCACCTCTGTGCTTGCAACAAAGCAATACAAGACAGGCAACTATTTAGATAACATACAAGACAGTTAACATAAAGGATAGGAGATGGAGGATGAAAAGTGGATACAAAAGAGGAAAAAAGTCAGAGCCTGATAGATCTCTGAGTGACAGCACACGTTATTTGCTAATCCACCACCATCACTGAAGCACTCACCCGTGTGGTCGGTCCGTGGAAAGTGTCCATCGCCTTTGTTCCCGTTTATGATGTCGCCTGGAAAGGCCAAAGACACATTAAAGCTGATCTCAGGTCACTGCAACCTCTCCTGAAGCTCCAGCTCTATCCATTATATGCTCCGCGTTCAAACTGACGTCATTACAGAGGAGAGGGCTGGAGGTGAATTGTCATCTTCACAAAGGCCTCATACTGCGTGCACCTGTCTGCCTCATATGTATAAATGCAAAAGTGAGAAGTGGTCTTTCCTAATGTATTATACTGAACAAAGGGTAAAATGGAACAGAATCGCCTGGAAAGATCAGAGGGAATGATGCATTTCTACTCACCTTACTGACACTATTGAATTTCTCTTTTCAGAATGGCTACAAAAAAAAATCCATTTCAAATCATTATCATATTATTGCAATCGATTTTTTTTTCAGAGGCCAGTGAATATGTGCTCTCAATTTGAGAGTGTGAAAGTATTTTCTCAGACTATGAAACCAGAAGATGTGCTTGAATACAGTAGATGGCAAAGGAATGTCAAATATGACACTGACGTCACTCAACAGCAAGACAACTGGATTTCAATTAATATGCTTGTTTTGCAACCAATTGTGTTTTCTCTTTTTGTGATAAGTCCTTCCAAGAATAAAAAAAGTTAAAAAGATTTATAGATACCTACTCTAAATCAGACAATGCCCTTATACTTGGAGCTGCTCTTGTCTAACAGATATTTCAGGTAGGATGTGGTGGATGCTGCACTTCGCTCTAGACTCCATTCTTCTCTGTGTTGCATGGCATAAGAATGGCTTGGGGCTGCCGTGAGTTGAGCATAATGACATGTTCTCATTCCTGCACTCAAGCTAAAAAATGTTCAAGTTGGGTTCATCGCTCTTTGATGCCTCCAATCACAGATAAAGTGAGAAACCTCAAAGGCAATGGAGGGGAAGCTGATTTTGGAAGTGTTCCACTTTCCTGAGTACAATACAAGTTTTAAAGGCATCCTGTAACAAGAAATAAGTAAGCTTTTGTGGGGAAATAGAAAGAAATTTAGCAGGTCTTTTTAAAAGTTAGTAGAAACATGGCTTTTTGTTTACCTTTTATTTATTTATATTTTTTAGGACATGTTTTTTTTTTCTTGCTTTCACAGTAAAATTGGTGAGATCAGCTGCTCAACCAGCTGATTTCTCCAAATCACCCTCAGTTTTGTGGATCTCAGTGCTTCTCTCCCAGGCAGGCTGTTAAACTGCTCCAGATTCAGCCTAAAATTATATGAGGTCAGCTGGTGTGCAGCTGTAGCTCCTGGACAAGCCCAAACTTTCCCAACTCCCGTCTATGTCTCACAATATCACGGAGTCAAACCTTCAGCTTCTTGTCACCTTCTTGTCAACACATTAAAAGCCAGAGCTTCACGTTGGCAGGGGAAAAAAATATAAAATGCATTCAAGTCTGCAGCTAAAAAAAAAAACTAGTTAATATCTGCTAATCCCTTCCTGGAAAGCTCGTCACCTAGCAACTGGTGCTGTACATCAATCCAATTCCCATCTATACATCTTTTTCTCACCCTGACCGCAGAGATGAGCAACTTCTGATTCGTTTTCCTTCGTTCCTCTTGCTTCACCTTTTGCATCATGCCCTAAGGAGCCAGTTTTTTTTCAAGAAAAAGGATCTTTTTATTTTTGTTTTTGTACATTCTGTGGTCTTTAGATGTAAAAAAAGTTTTCCATTGTAGTTCCATCTCTTCAAATTGCCAGAAAACCACCTCATGCAAGCCTTGAAACTGTTTTGCAATATTAGAATGTTTTTTAATAAAATTACTTTTTGCAATTTTAGTTTGTGCAATTTTAAGGGTAATGGAAACATGTCCAATATGAATTACAACCACAAAGAGTGAAGTATCTAAATTTGAATCATTGCCAAAACCTAAATCAATATGAAAGCTAATAAAAGACTAGAAAAAAGAGATTATGCTAATTAAGCATCAATGTCTAGTTATGAAGGGAGTTTAGGGTTTGAGGATTATCTGAGCAAACAAGCCCTGATGGAGGCAACCTTTCTGGAAATCTGACTGGAGCTGCAGCTGGAGGGACAAACAGAATTACACTGTTGGCAATGAGCTGACTTCATGTCTTCACTTCAATGTGAAGCCAGCATGTGCTCAGATAGTTTCCCAGCTTGCAGAGTGTTTGCAATGGTGTTGTTGCATCATTTAATGTCAGTGTAAGTGTGAGTGTCAGAGTCAGACCTTGGCAGTGGCCCAGATACTTGACTTCGATGCGCTCCTGCTTCTGACAGGATGCCTCCTTCACCTGGCAGGGGTTGTCATAGGAGCGACCATCTGAGGCACACACCGGGTTGAAGCTGATGTGCGAGCAGTCGATGTTGCAAACACACCTGAAGAACATGATATGATAGAGTGTTACCCTCCTTGATGTTAAATATATCAGCAGTGCCAAAAAGAAATGTGAAACATAAATGAAAAAGGGAACATCTGTGTTCTTCTATTTGACTGCAAGAGATAAACACCCAAATGCGTTGGTGGCATTAAAAGTGTGATAAGAAAAGAGAACAGTAGAGCTCAATTTCAAAGTCAAGATGTTGGACCAGTAATCTTGCTCAGACTATGTTTGGGTTCATTCAGTTTGACACAATAGCAAATGACTTAAATTTTGCAAAATTGGAAAGGCATGACACACAGATGACGTACTCTAGCAGTGGCAGAAAGCAATTAATAATGAAAGAACTGCCGATAACATAATTGAGGAGGGTAACATTGCAGAGGAAACAAAAAAAAAAGAGAAAAAGTTGACATATAAGGTAGTGAAATGCTTTTTTTTTTAACAAAAAAAGACTATGCCTAGATAAAAAAAATAATCACTTCTGTATTGTATTTCACAGGATAAAAATTAAACAAGAAAGCCCTTGAAGCTAACAATCAACCTATTTCAAGTTTTACACCACTACATTGTGTACAGTTGAACTGAAAAATTATTCTGTCACTATGATGCAGCTTTTTTATTGCACCTTAAAAAAAAACTAGAACTAATATTATATTAAATAGTTGTCACCTGCCTACAAGCACATATTGATCTAATACTTTGTTAAAAGGAAGAAAGAGTGCAGAGGAGCTCAGTTGTCTGTCACTGCTTCAGATTAAACAATGACACGATAAAGGCGGTCTGCAAAATATGCAACTGCAATCTGGGCTGCCACGTATCGACTGCAAAGGAGAGATGCGGACTTGAGTCTGGGACTCGTACTCGAGTCCACTTAAGTCACATTTCCCAGGACTTCAGACCCCGTACTCGCACTCAAAAGACTCAAGACTTGATTCGGACTTGCAATTTGAGACTCGTGAACACTTTTATGTTCCTCCGTATTTCCTCTATGTTTGATCACCTGTTTGCTGTCTGTGATTCATCTCCCCAGAAGTAAGGTCACACAAACACAGATGTGCACCCAACAACCTAAATAAATAAATAATTTTTTTTAAATGGCAGCCCCGACAAGCACATCTGTGGCCATCCCACCTTTCGTGATTTATTTTCACCTGGCTACAAAGGTGAAAACCTTTGGATATAAAAACACCAACCAAGAGACAAATAAAAAAACAGAAAACTGCAACATCTGTGAGATTAGAATACAGGGCGCTAGGTCCAGAACAGCCAACTTTATCTGCCACCTTAAAACGCACGCACAGCAGTCACTGTAATATGAAAGCTTATGTGAGCGTCCATGTTAGTAACAAACTTAACACCACAGCGTAAACATTAGCTTGTTACTACCTTTGTATTAAAATAATTTGAACTCAAATAAACCATAAAACCCATTATATATTATATTATAAAATGGGTTGTATTATTTGAAATATTTATTGGACCTGTAAGTATTGGATCTTAAAATATATATATATATATATATATATAT